>CM031244.1:613062441-613141986 GCA_018340775.1 Taxus wallichiana var. yunnanensis
AAAGTGTTAGTTATAACTAACACTAGTTGTAGCACCAACTCGAAGGAATTTGAGATTGGTAGTATTCAAGTTAACTCTTTACCAAGAGATTTGTATTGGAGATCAAATATTCTATTGAACTCTGAGCACATGGTGTCTTACACCAAGTGCAGACGAGGAAACATTTTGAAAATATTGAGTTCTTTGCTTAAAGAGGTGAGGTGTATTAACATTCAGCAACCGAGGCACATTGCATTGGTCCGATGCGTAATCAAGAACAAGTGATTCAAGTCACTATTTCCACATTAGGAGTTGTGTTTTGACCACAAGTTGGGCGTGCCTTTACCCAACCTTCCGGACAACTTTGTGTCCTCCTATAACTAACCCGTGTCCTCCACTCTCCCTTCCGAATGACCTACAACACAAAGAAATAAGTGATTAGCAAACTCAAAGCAAAACCAACAAAATGAACCCATAACAAGCAAACCATATCCAAATCGACCTATCAAAACAATACAATGAAGCTCATGTAATCAAAACATTGAATAAAAAGGTGGTCAATTCAAATCCTCCATGTAGGACCTACAATCAAATTAAAATGTTCAAAACAAATAAAAAGTGGTGGTAGTAATACAAGAGGAGATCTGTTTTATTTGGCATGTCATTTTCTCGGAACCACTTCCACAGGAAACCCTAAACCGCCAACAAAGCCACGTGGAGCTCCATCTCTGCCACATCACCATTTTCAAGGTGAGTCAAATTTCATCATTATTAAATTTAATTTTCTTCAATTTACTAAGCAAAAGCACAAGTGGTTGAGGTAGTTAGTGTGATAGTCTTGGGAAGGAGGTTTGGGTTCAACCCCACCCCAACACAAGTTTTTAAACAATTTGAATTTGGCGGAAAATTTGGAGAAACCACCACAGTTAGAGGGACATTTGGCGTGAAAAACCTCCACTAAACCTGTTAGTTATAGCTAAACCCGCCTCTAAACTTTTAGTGACAAAAACCCTAATTTAGGGTAAAAATTTCTCCTAATAGGCCTATTTTTTTCCTTCCACACATTCTTTGCTAAAGGAGGTGTACCCAAAATTGCATTTTCAGCTTTTTTTTAAAAACAATTTGGCATAGAGAGGCCATTTTGGGCTCAAGGCCACTAGGGCCCGCAAAACGAAAAAAACAATTTTCTGTCATTCAAGTTTTTCCAAATTTTTAAATGTAATTACATGCGTCATTATATTGTAAAAATTACAGTTACCATAGTTAATCACAAATATATGTAATCGATCGAAACTAGTAGAGAGTTGTAATAAAAAATAATAAAAATTGGTTCTAAAACAACGACAAGATCCTAGATCTCATTCGTAGTGTTAAGTATATATAGTGCCTCCGGGAAGCGCTTACGGGTAAATTGCGACTACTATTGACTAATTCCTATATACAATTAATTCAACCCTTTAAAATGGGGATAATAAGGTTACTAATGCAACATGAGCCATCATCCGTTTGAACGGCATCTGAATGAGAAATTACCCAAGTATTAAATCGATGAGGGAGTAATCACATAGAATTCTTTCACGTACCCTATTGATTAAAGGTTTCTGAAACGTGAAATGGGGTAAGAACACTCAAAGTTACAATTGCAGGATTTCTTTACAAGTTAGACAATAGGTGAGGGAACTACCTTAGGCCCAGGAAATATTAGACTTCCTTTCGAAGGTGGTCAGTTCCCCATTTGATATGAATTAAAGCAAAATGATAACAAAGAACTACAAGATAATACTTACTGGTTCCTGATGAAGATACAGGTCCAAGGAATGTGGTGGCGACAGTAAGGCTTAGTTGGGATGATCCAGTATTGGAAAGTGAGCTGATGAAGCTATCCTCGCCTTTTCCAATGCTTGAACGAGGGTGACAGTGATCCAGTTGCTCAGTTGTAGTCTTCGGCTCGATGCTCTTCTCTGCAACCTCTTCTGCTTGTTTCACTTCTCTTTCTCCTACCCAAATGAATTCTGGATCCTTTCTTTTTGGTTGGGGGAGGTCATTAACAGGGAACCGATGGTGGTTACGTAACCGACGGTGGTCGAGTAGGAACCGATGTCGGTTAGGTCAAAGTGGCTATTTTTAGTAAAACAACCATCTTTCCTCCTTTTCTCCCGAGGGATGGGCCAGGGGCTTGGTCAAGTCATTATTTGGCCTGCATTTTGGTGTGGGTGAGGGGTGATGAGTCATGGATGTGGGTCTGACCAAGTCATAGGTCTTAATTAGGTTGGTTTAGGTTAGGCTAGGTCATGGTGAGGTGGCGAGATGAGGTGGTGGTTTGAGATGTGGATTTATTAATTATAAGGTAATTAATAAATCATTAGGTGTGTAAGGTTTTAGGTGGTGAGGTAGGGTTAGGTTATGGGATGAGATACGGGGTAAAGGGCGTCGTAAGACCCAAATTTGGTGTCTACATTTGCCCCTTGTTGTCGTGTAGCTTGTATTTTAAAGTTGCACTGACAAAAATAAAAAGTGGTTGCCCCGGTTAAGGGTATAGGTAATCCCCTCAAATCTATCACGATCGAGGCGACGTGAAATCAGTGGATAGGGTTGATAAAGGGTGAATTATGATGAGATGATGGTAAGATGGTGGGGTAAGTTCAAGAGAGGTAGACACATTGAAATGCAAAGAGAGTGACACTGTGGTACACGAATCAAGAGCAAAAAGCAATTCATAGCAAAGGTCGATAGTTTATCCAAACAAGGTTGATATAATCCCGGTATCCAAGGCATAGGAAGTAGCTCCAGGGGATATAATGGGTAAGGTACCTAACGTTTAGGCATGTTCGGCTAAGGCAAGCTACTCAAATGGTTGGTTTGGTGAGATAAACGTCATGGTCTTGGGTCTAAGCAAAGTCTGGTTGGCCGATCAATTCAAGTATCCTAGTCATGCTAAAACATGAACAGTGAGCTCGATTGAACAAACAACTACATTATGGGTGGATAGAATCGTAATTGTGGGCTTCGGTCGAGGTACTTAATCGTGTGCGGCCGTGGGTCGATTGGCCGTCATTTCGGGTCGGGGCCAGTGATTGGTCGTCGGCCTCGGCCAAGTGATGGGGTGCGCCTCTGGGGTCGGGCCGATTGGCCTCGGCCTTGGGCCGATTGGGCCTTGCGGGCCTGGGTCGGGCCAAGTTGGTTTGCATGGGCTCGGGTCGGGCGATTGGTTGGTTTGCTGGCCTGGGTCGGGCGGGCCGATTGGCCTCTGGTCGGGATTGGCCTCGGCCTGGGTGGGCCGATTGGATTGGCTGGCTCAGTCGGCCGGCTGATTTGCGCCTGGTCGGGCCGATTGGTTTTCGCGGCCCGGGGTGGTCGGGCCGTGATCGGGTGGCCTCGGGTCCGGGCCAATTGGTTTGTCTGGGCCTTGGTCGGGCCAAGTGGTTTGGTCGGGCTGGGTCGGGGCGGTTGGCCTGGGCCTGGGTCGGCCGGGGCCTTGGTTTGTCTGGGCCTCGGGTGGCCGATGGGTCATGGGTGTGATTGGTCAGGCCTTGGGTTGGCCAATTGAGTGGTTACGGCCTTGGGTTGGGCCCATGAATTCAAAATAAGGCTATTTAGCAAAGGCCGGGGGTAGGCGATGTGGTGAAAAATAGAGTTCGGTGGAGAAGGACAGGAGTTAGGGTAAACTAGGCAGGTAACCGATATCGGTTAGTTATGACCGCTATCGGTTAGACGACCGATATCGGTTTTCTAGGGCGCGCCATAACCGATATCGGTTAGAGGTCAAAACCTATAAAAAGAAAAAATACGGCGTGTCATTTTCACATTGTCAATTTGAGTGCCAACCGTTTGCTTGTCTGAGTGTTGAATTGATTTTGTTGAGTTTGTGGGCTGAGTTGGCACTAGTTGAGTGGAGGAGGGAGTTATTGGTAGGCCCCAACGATCAGGAGGTAGAGTTTGATTGGTTGAGGACCCTGCTGAGGAGATTTGGAGCTATGGCACAGCCTGGAGGAGCAGGAGGTGCTGGAGGAGCTGGACCACCACCACCTATCCCACCACGACGACGTGTAGTCATACCAGTAGGTTCTAAATCCCTATCTGTGTGAAGTTGATGAATTTAGCTAGGATGTGGGTTTTGGGGTAGGAATCTAAAATGTGATAAAATAATGAATAAATGAAGGTAAATCATAAAATGGAGTGGGTAGATATGTTAGGTAAGTCAACACGGCAGGGTGGGTAAGTTTTTAGGCAATTGCGATGGGTAGATAGGTTAAAAAATAGAAAAAGGGGATTTGGGGGCCATTTTCAATCCGGCCCCGAATCCCACACTGACCGATGTCGGTCACTAAGCGACCGCATCGGTCACCACGCAAGCTGTTAAGATGTTGTGGGTTCAGAGACCGGCGTTGGTCATGTGCCGACCGACGTTGGTGCATAAAAACAGGGTATAGATAAGGGGTGGGGGACCGATGGTGGTCGAGGGTGACCCTGACCGTTATCATGGGGGTAGGGGAAAGGTGGAAAAAGTTGTGTTGGTTTGTCAGAAAGGGTAGGATAGAATTGTGGGGTGAAAGGGGAAAAGGTAGAGTGGTAGGAAAGGTTATCAGGGGTGGGGGTAATCGGTGGTGTATGAGTGGGGTAGGTGGTAGGTTGTGGGATAGGTAAAGGGATAGTAGGTCAGAGGTGTTTTTTTGGGTGGGGTTAGTGATATGGGGTTATTGGGTAGTTGTTTTGGAAAGAGTAGGCCTGATGTAGTGGGTTGTTTTTGCAGCACGCCAAAGAAATGACGATGCGGATCGGATGCCGCCTACTAGGGCGGGTGGATGTGGCCACATGTGATCGCAAAGCAAAGTGGTCACACATGGGAGGTCGACTCTGGTGGAGTCCAGAGAGATATAGGGCTGTGGATAGGACCACAGCCCGATGGTTGCCCTCATCGAGAGATGGGATCCGGCAACCAATGTCTTCCATCTCCCTACTGGAGAGATGACGGTCACACTAGAGGATGTGTATCGCATCCTGAGACCGCCGATCATAGGTGAGGTGGTGTTCAGGTGGATGCCGAGACAAATGATGGACAACATCCTCGCAGGTATTGGGGATGCAGCCCCATTGATTACATATCATAGCACGAGCATCTGCTACGGTGATATGTATCGCGCACACGACGAGGAGACATGGCTTGCCGTGCCGATGATGATGGTATCACCCGCTTCACCCTCCCGACTCAGAGGGAGGTCACTTCCACATGGGCACCGATGGGAGTATTGCATGAGATGGTGGAGGAGCACACCGCTATGCATGGGCACCGTGTATTTGGGTGCAGCTATACAGAGAGCTCTGGGGCTATCGCCGTATGAGGTGATTGGGATATGCTCGACATTCTTGCTACATTGCTGGGCCTACGAGCACATTGTGTGTTTACGACCGGTAGGGCTACCCCAGCAGCCAGGGCCACAGGCAGTGTATAGGTATGGGTTCCAGAGGTGGTTGGGGGTCGTGGGCCAGCCACGAGTGGTTATTGCAGGGTGAGATGTCACGTACTACAGGCATATGTTAGAGGGCCTGACCGCACTAGATATTATATGGAGGCCATACAGAGGCCATCAGCCCCGAGGAGGAGCCCGAGCACAGCTACGATGGATCCAGTATATCTTCTGGATAGCTGGACGGAGACCCGGGAGCATGAGTGGATTCCCCTAGAGAGGGTACGCCGACAAGTTGGGTCTACGACAGGATGAGCCACCTCCCTTCCCACAATATCGAGAGGGAGGATGTAGAGGCACCACCGCTCTTCCGCAGCCATGGGATCCAGTCTGGGTCATGAGAGACCGGTGGATGATACGGTGGATGACGCCGGTGTTACAGGTGCATTTTTGGTTTGGTGGGCAGGGCAGAGGGCAGCCATGAGAGCACAACCCACACAGCCAGATTTGGTGGCTGTTATAGTAGAGAGGGACCATCTCTGGGGCTGTGTAGTTATTATAGGGCAACTTTCACGCCGCACAGTGCACAGATCGGAGTGCTACAGGGGGCATGGCCCAGTGCACAGGACATGCACAGTGCACAGTGCATGCATGCACATGCATGCAGTGCACGCAGGGGCAGATCCTTGTTCAGCAGTGCACAGCACAGTCCTGTGCTCTGCTGCTCATGGCAGCTCCACCACCACCACCACAGGTACAGCAGTGGTCGTGGTGTACAGCAGGACAGGGCCCAGTGATATTAGGAGTCTGGGGGACCAGCCCCACCAGCCATGGTGGCATGGGCCCGCTACATGGAGGCGAGAGCGGAGGCCCGATATTATCAGGATGTACTAGATGGTACCGGGGCCGACTATCAGCCATATGCAGCTCACAGAGCTGAGACATCCTGGAGTCACAGGTCACAGGGGCCACAGCCACAGCCGGTGGGTCAGTGATGGGTAGGAGGTGAGATCCAGCACAGGGGCCAGCTGAGAGATGAGCCGAGGGAGGGGGAGAGAGCTGAGTCACCCCAGGAGCAGAGAGTTTTTTTTTTTTGATTGATAGACACACCGGTCTGCGAACCGAGTGTGTATATAGAGGCTTGCGTGCCCTCATTTGATGTATTCATGTTTGTTATATATACCGGCCATGAGCCGAGTACATGTTGTATAGTTGATACCGGCCTGCGAGCCGAGTATATTTTTGACATGAGAGGCCGGCCTGTGAGCCGAGTCGAGATTTTGACAGAGACAATGGCCTGCGTGCCGACTTTGTATTTTTGGTTTGTATGATAGAGGCCCCATGCAGGGCAATTTGTATATTGTAACATTGTTTTGATGATATATATAGATGATGAGGTTGATCCATATGGTGTGTGTAATTGTGGATTTGGTGCATATATTATAATGCTTTATGTTTTTGTGTTGATGGTATTGGAATGTTTGTGATGTATATATAAATGATGTGGATGATGTTTTAATGATATGCATATGTTTTGAAATATTGATGTTTAGTATGATGATGGATGTTGATAGTGATGTCATTATGCAGGGAAAAGAGGCGGGCGCCGCCAAAGTTTTGTAAAAAAAAAACAAATAGAAGGCCTGGATATAATCAAAATAGGTATAGGTTGACCGATATCGGTTAGATAACCGATGTCGGTTACATTTGACCGATATCGGTTATATAACCGACATCGGTTATGTTAAAACAAGCTTTTCTAAAAATAGAAAAGCTGGGGAGGCAATTTTAGATTCTTATTTTTAGAGTCATGCAACATGTTAAATAGGAAGATGCGAGGCTGTTGTCATCCATACAGGGTAGTTGCATGGGAGAATTGAGTGATAAGGAGGAAAGAGACAGTACAGTGATCGTGAGCTTGGAGTAAGAAGGCGTAAAGGCAAGTAATAGTGAAGAGGGTGGTGAACATGGCTGAACAAGGAGAAGCATCCAGTGGGCAGAGAGGAGAGGGAAGACAGGTTCCACCTCAAACTGCTGCATCCCAGGAGGTATATATGATTTTTGGTTGGAATGAAAATTTTGCATGGTTATAAATAGAATGTGGTAAGGTAAATGGGAGAATGAAAAAGAAAGGTGATAGCAAGAGTTTGGGATGGGGGTGAGTGTCAGAGGGTAGGTAATCGTGTGTTGGAGATATGTGCGTAGGGACAGAGAGGGGAAAACGAGCAAAAGTTATCATAGGTGTGTTTTTTTTTGAGTGGGGTGGTTGGAATTGATAAATGACCGATATCATTTAGGAATAACCGAGATCGTTAGGTAACCGTATTGGTTGTCTATAACCGATATCGCCATCGTGTAAAGTTGTGGATTGCGATAAAAACACGGGAAGTTATTTGTTGATTTGTTGTTTGTTGGTTTAATGTGCGCAGCACGTGCAGTGGTTCGAGGATGAATGATAGGTGCCACTTTGTTGTCACGGGTCCGAGCGGATGTAACATAACCGAGTGGGCATTAATAAACCATGTGGGGTTAAGTGGAATCCGCTATTATTCACGGATCACACGCAATCATGCTATGTTGCAGTGCGCTGATCGAGAGATGGAATCCTAAAAGAATACCTTTATCCGCCAACAGGGAGATGACAAGTGACGTTAGAAGATGTGTTCCAAATTTCGAGACTCCCAACCACAGAAGACCAGCAGTATCGTGCAGGGCCTAACGTGGCGCTGGGCAGCGATAACGGTAGTATTTGGTCCAAACCGCACGAGATTTGACACAACGAGGTTTGACATTCACTTATGGTATAATGTTTCATGGCACACCCCGAGGCAACAAGGGCAAAGTGGTATTAATGATATAGCGGTGGGGTATTATGCATTACCTAGAGTGGACGGGGAAGATTTCAAAATCATTGATGTGTATTATTCGTGAGATGATAGAAGGTAGCGTTACTTTTGCATGGGCACCTGCATATCTTGCGGAGCTATACAGGGGTTTATGGGCATGCAGGTGAAATCATAGGACTACACTGGATTGTGCATACTTATTACATTGTTGGGCCTATGAGCACATTGTGTGTGTGTGACCAATAGGCCGACCAATCCAGGGAGAAGAGACAGGAATGCAGAGGTTGGGATTCAGACGATGGGTCCAGACAGAGCAAGAGGCAAGAGCCGAAACCGTGATAGATGACGCCGAGTATTATAGGTAGATGTGGGAGATGGTGACGATTGTGGATATTCGTTGGAGACCGTATGGGAACTACATGGTGATGGTGAACATAGCCGAGGATTTGAGGGGTGTAGAGTGATTAAGGTGGATCATGGACACAGGCCAGGTGAGTACGAGAGGATTCCTCTAGATCGTGTGTGGTGACAATTTGGATTTGTTCAGGATATACCCATGGCTCATAGACCATACAGGAGGATCGACGCCGAGGCACCCCTCTCACCGCCACGACCGACACTTCCAGAAGGACCAGAGGAGACAACAGCCGATCGCAGGGTAATGGATGCAGGAGTGACAAGAGTCTTATAGATTATGGTGGGTAGCAGAGCTGTGAGGTACACGTGAGAGGGCCGATCATCCCGACATAGCCTGTGATTACAAGAGAGAGAGACCACCCCGCAGGTTTAGTTCACCAGCTTCAAACACAGGTGAATGAGACAACGGATTGTTAGAGGTTTCGCAATCACGAGTGGAGAGACTAGAGGCAAGATTCCTCCACGCGAGAGGGCGTATTCGTATGTTACAGGAGAGATTGGTGGATCAGTGGGAGGATCCAATAGCAGTGGCCCCTTTGAGGGTGGAGAGGCCAGGTGAGTGGCGTCGACGATCACCATCACTACCTAGTTCGGGATGAGGCGCGGGGGCCGACGTGAATTTTATAGGGGTAGAAGAATAAATGAGGAAACCGACTTGCATGTCGATGATAGAGAAGATGTATTTGTTTAACATCTAAATAAAACTGAATATGTATGTTGATTTTGAGTTGATGATAATAATAAGAAATGGTTGTGTTTTGAATGTTTGGATTAATAAAGGACAAAAGTGAGTGTTATCAATATAAATATGTGAAAACATTTATATTTTTAAGCAAAACACAACACATGATAGGTTATGGTAGGGGATGGTCGAGCTAACCTTGGGAGACCCCATGTCTCCTAAGTGCTGCCTACATAGCCCATTGCATAAAGCAAGGAGGGGCCTCAGACCGATGTAGTTCTCCCTTAGGACCAGGGAGAGATGAATTTAGGCAATTTGGTTGTGTTTAGGCAATTTGTTGGTTGGTAAAAGTTTGATGTTGGTAGGGTAATGTTGTTGGAGTTGGTAAGGTATAGGTGAAGTGAGGGTTAGCTTACCCAAGCATTAGGGAACCGTGTCCTGATTAAGGTCAACATATAATCCCGTATTGGGTAAAAGAGGCAAAAATGTCCCATAGTTGGAAAGAGCTAAACAAATCACGTATTATCATAGGATGAGTCAATCTCTAGGTACCTTGCATAAAGAGAAGTCGATAGGTGAAAAGAGTTGTATAATCACAATATATCGATATACATCACGTCCCTTGAGTTTTTTGTTATTGTGAAGAATGGTGAGGTGAGGTGGATGGTATAACTGGGGCGTAGAGGACTTGTTATAAGGTGATTATTCGATGGAAATAGATCCAAACCAAAATAGACAAGTCCATGACTCAAAAGTACTTTTGAATACCGCTTTTATTTTTCTCGGATATAGACTCGATCGATGGGAAGTCTATATGGGATATGCATTTTGTTGTTTCTTGAGGTCTTCACGAAGTCGATCAATGTGAGAAGCTTCGATAGAGGCTGACTTCAGTATAGCTGTCCTTCAAGGGAGCAATTCTACTTATAGTAGCATGATGCGGCTTTGCACATAGCTGTCCTTCGAGGGAGCAAGTCTAGTGTATAATAACAGATGCGGCTTTACACATAGCTGTCCTTCGAGGGAACAGTCTAGTTTATAGCTTAGAGGTCTAGATGTCTGTTTGACATGAAGCATCTAGTTTTGCAGGAAGTTTGACTCAAGAATATCCCAGAATTGTATAATTGAGAACTTGTTATTTTGATACTTTTAAGTCATGGACCAGACTAAAAAGGGGAAGGCATCTTTAAGAAGAGGTGATGATCAGACCATGTGAGCTTGATTCCATTTTGAGATGCATGCACAAAACAAGGTGTATGAGGTGGTAAATGAGCTCAAGGGACGAGCGCAAGGTAGATAAGAAGTGATGTAACACTAAATTCAACAAGTAGAATGGTCAGAGATGCAAGGCATTAAGGGGTTCAGGCTCGGGTTTACCATTAAGCGAAGCTAAATGATAAGTACCTGATCCATAGGTGTGAGTGATAATGTAAGGCCCAATCCAATTAGGAGCAAATTTTCCACGTTTGCTCTTTTCTAGTTTGGTTACATGTTGATTCTCTTTGAGGACAAGATCACCAATCTTAAAGGTACGCTCATGAATTCACTTATCATAAGCACGCTTAATGCGCTTTTGATAAATTTGCAGGTGGTCAAGAGTTGTAAGACGACGCTCGTCAAGAAGCTCTAATTGGGCTAACCGCTCTTGGCGGAAGTCATCATTGGTGAGAATATCCTGAAGAGATATTCTGAGAGAAGGGATTTGTATTTCGAGAGGCAAGACAACCTCGGTACCATACACTAGAGAGAATGGTGTGGCATTAGTAGAAGTACGAATGCTGGTACGATAAGCCCAAAGGGCAAAGGGGATGTGATCATGCCAGTTTTTTCTAGAATTGTTAACGACTTTCATGAGAATTTTGATTAAGGTTTTGTTAGAAGATTCAGCTTGTCCATTTTCTTGTGGATAGTAGGGTGACGAGAAGCTAAGTTTGATACCAAAGTTGTCACAAAGGTCTTGTAACAACTTATTTTTGAAAGATTTTCCATTATCTGTTATCAAGCGATGAGGAACACCAAAACGACAGATAATGTGATGATTGATGAACTCAACGATTTTTTCTTTTTTGGTTGAAATGAGTGGAATGGCTTCCACCCATTTAGTGTAATATTTGGTTGCCGTGATGATCCAATGGTGATGCTGCGAAGAAGGTGGGTGAATCTCGCCAATAAGGTCTAAACCCCATTGTGAGAAAGGCCAAAGATCTCTCATGCGACTCGTAACGGGTGGCTAGGAGTATGTTGAAGGTTGGCATGTTGTTGACACATAACACAACGCTTAACATATTCGCAGCAATCTTTATTGAGAGTAGGCCAATAATATCCTAGGCGAAGGATCCACTTGGCCATGGCGAGGCCACTAAAGTGCCCGCCACAAAGTCCGTCATGGATTTGTTGGGTGGTATGAGTGACTTCAAAGCACGGTTAGACAAAGGAAGGAGGATACCATCAAAGCCACATTTATAGAGGAGTCCCCCCATGATGACATAACGAGAAACACTTTTAAGAAAAGCACGTTTACCATTACTAGTAAGGTCAGGTGGTAGAACAAGAGGTTGTAAGGTAGTCGTGAAATTGGTGATACCATGTATCCCGTGAATCAAGAGATACATTATTTACCATACAAACATCCGAACTAAGTAAGATGGGGCAAAGAGTTGTTGACCAAGACAAATATGTCCGAGTCATTGGTGAGGCCGAATTTGTGAGGCCAAGCAAGCCATAGTATCTCGCAAATTTATTGTTGAGCGGGAATGGTTTCAATAGAATAATGAGAAAATAAGGTCAAAAGTGAATCCACGTAATGTTTGTACTTTTGAAGTTCCTCATTTTTACATTGGTAGATGCCAAGAACTTGATTTACTACCAACCGAGAGTCACCAAAATATTAATAGACTTCACACCTAAGTGTAACGCAACATGGAGACCCAAAACAAGGGCCTCGTATTCCACCGTGTGTTAGTAGCAGGGAAATCGAGCCTCGAATGAAAGAGGCATAGGTTCACCTTCAAGAGGAATGAGAACAACCTCGCCCTCCACCGCGCTGGCATTTAGATCCATCAAGAAGAGGGTCATTGGATACGACACATCACCGAGTGAAAGAGTCATGATGAGCTCATCAGTGGAAAGTAAAATTGGTAAATTGTTCCCTGTAAAGGGGCTTCGCGAGTTGGTCTGCGATAGTTTGTCCTTTGACTGATTTTTGGTGTACAAACTCAAGGTCGAGGTCGGTAGTAGCATAAGCCATCGGGTGATGCGTTGGTTTAGATGAGGTTTGGCATACATATAATGTATGGGGTCAGCGTTGGTGATGACAAAAGTTTTGTGATTCAGGAGGTAATGTCAGAGTTTGGTGGCCACAAATGATAGGGCTAGGCACAACTTTTCTACGTGTGTATACCTAGTCTCGTAATCCACAAGAGTATGGCTTATGTAATAAACTGCTTGTTCTCGATGCTCAGAGTCACGATGTGTGAGCATGGCTCCTACAGCATGGTCGGTGGCAAAAAGGTAAAGGTAGAAAGGGTGATCGTCCTGAGGTGGGATAAGCATGGGTGGTGTAAGAGATAAGCTTTAAGAGCCTCAAAGGCTTGGTGGCATTCCTCGCTCCATCAAAGACAATGTCTTTTTAAGGAGATGATGGAAAGGTTGACATTGGGTCCGAGAGTTGTGAAATGAAACGACGGATAGATTGGAGTTTTCCTCGCAAACTACGCAATTGTTTCGAGGTTAGTGGGTGGGGGCATTTCTAGGATTGCTTTGACTTTAGCTGGTCAACCTCAATGCCACGCAAAGAGATGATAAAGCCAAGGAGTTTTCCCAAAGGACGCCAAAGACACATTTCTTTGGTCAAGATGAACACAGATTGTAACAAAGATCGAAAATAATGGTTAAAACATCGAGATGTTCACTGTGATGTTTGGATTTTCCAAGAAGATCATCGACATAATCCTCGAGGATAGTGTGCATAATGTCATGGAAAATATAAGTCATAGCTCGCTGATAGGTCGCACCAGCATTCTTAAGGCCGAATGGCATGACACGATAGCAGAAGGTCCCCCAGGGGGTAATGAAGGTGGTTTTATGTTGATCGCCGGGCTACCAAAATTTGATTGTATCCCGAGAAGCCATCCATGAGAGAAAGCATCTCATGGCCCGCAGTGAGATCAACAAGTTGATCAATGCTAGGTAAGGGGAAGTCATCCTTTGGGCAAGTGAGGTTAAGGTCCCAAAAATCCATGCATATCCGAAGTCCCCCCATCGCTTTAGTGATAGGTACGACATTAGAAATCCATTGTGGATAGTCAATAGGTAAGATGAAAGAAACAGAAAGAAGGCGTTGAAGCTCTTCTTTCACCAAGAGGGCAATGGGTGGATGCATTTTTCTAGTTTTGTTTAACTCGGTTTAGAGTCCTGGTTTCAGAGTGATGTTATGGACAAGCAATGTCAGGATCGATTCCTGGCATGTCGGCGTAGGACCAAGCAAAAGCTTGATTATGGGCATGGAGGAAGGTAGTGAAGGTGGCTTGTTCTAATGCGTCAAGAGATTGTCCGATCTTTACAATGTGAGGATCATCCTCCGTGTGGATGTTGATTTCTATAGTCGATTCATTCAACATAGTTTGGGTGTCAGATGGTAAGGCACGTTGAATATAAGAGTCATCCGCACCAAGGTAGGTGAGGATGGAGTCATCATCCTGGCACTCCACAACATTAATTGAAGGTGAATCTTCTTCAATCATATCTGGATACAAAAGGGGGAGAGAAGATGGGTCTTCACTATCGCGTTGATAAGTGAGAGGACCCAGGAAGATAGCATTCACAAAAAAAAAAAAGTTAGGAGGGATAGATTCCGGGTCTATCGACTCTGTGGGTGAAGATGGAAAAATGGGCGATGATGGTTCAGAAGGGGTGACTTCATTGTTTTCCGGATACAATCGACATGAGGTTTCTTTCGGTGTAGGTGGTTCAAAAATCCAAGACCACGACGATCTTTGTGTTTCATGGGTAGTTACATGGAATGATCGTGTGTCGGCCTTGTTCATAAAGACCAAAACCAAAACCCTTCCAAGCACAAACGTCAGAAGGTGAGGGAAAATGACGGTTGGTTAGATATCAAAATCAGATTGGAAGGGAACCACACCAAGGGAGGTTTGGGGTGACAGAGGATGTGTCAACACCCCCATATGTTAGGTCAGTGTGGCAATTAGGTGGTCCGTAGAGATCACCTCCCCACACGACGGTCGTAGGTAGGATGTGCATGTAATCGTCCATACTCCGTGGGGTATGAAAGGTGCTAACATTGTATAGGTGGTATTCCCTAGCGTAAGGCATTGAAAAACATCTACCAAGGGGTCCAAGTTGGGATGTTGTCCAAGGGGAAGGAAGTGGTATTCGTGGGCAGTGGGTTCATTGGTCAAGGTGTGAGTGTGGTTAAGGTGGATGGTGGAGACGTGGTCAAGTAGATGGTGGGCTGGATCAATGGGTGCCTTGACCGGTACAAGCACATCATTAGGGTGATATAACATATTGCAGGTTTTCAAGGGGGAAGCATCAGCTTTGACGGTGTATGACTTCCCTCATACTCTGAATTTGATGCATCTATGTAAGGTGGAGGGAACGCATCCCATAGCCCGGATCCAAGGGTGGCCTAACAATATGTTGTATCGAATTTCTCCTCAAGGACATAGAAGAGTTCGGGTAAGGTACGTGGCCCTACATGAATGTTAAGGATCACGGTGCCTAAGGTAGAAGTAATAACATCGTTGAATGAACGCAACATGGTGGGGTTGGCACACATGCAGCTAGGAGGGATATTCATCTGTTGGAAGGCTTTGGAAGAGACGATGTTTAGGCTAGTGCCCCCGTCGATCATAACACGACGTACCCGGATGTCCCAGACGTAAGCCGAGATGAAAAGAGCGGGATCAGGATCTTCTGCACCAAAGACGACAATTTCTTCTTCGTAAAAACCGATAGCAGAATGCTTCATTGCATGTGGACAGAAGTGGTGTGGAGGTAGGTTGTTCGGGTGAGAGAAGCGACATGGTGGGTGTTAAAATGGAAGCGACGGGCAAGGTTTCATTAGGTAGACCTCTATCCTCAAGGATCTCAATTAAAGCTTGTCGATGTGATTCAGATGTTTGAATGAGATCATAGAGTGTCATTTTGACAGAGATTGGTGAAGTTGTTTGATCATGGTGGTGGGAAACTCCATCAGAGATGGGATAGGCAGTGTCCACGAATGACCACTTTGGTGGTGGGTGCGATCGGGATGGCCAAAGGAGAAAGAGAAGCCGCAGGTGTGCTTTCTTTAGCTTTTCCATTGTTTTTCTGACCTCGAGTAGCAATGTTAATCATGTTGATCTCATGAATACGAGAGGAGGAGGATGGTGGGGATAAGTCATTGTTCTCAAGAGGTGGGGTGCAATGATGATAGATTTTGGTGAGGCGGGGACAGGTGGTATAGGAGAAGGAATCGAAGCTAAGGGCTTCTCTCTCCGTAAATTGTCTTTCTTAGGCTGTCTATCCGAGATAGGTGACTGGCGAAGGATGGCTTTCAAAGCTTTGCATCCTTCTACATCGTGTCCTGGTGTGTGATGGTAAGCACAGATTTTAGATTCATCATAACCTATAGGTCGAGGTTTAGATGGATCATAGAGTCTGAGCGGGGGTAGGGAAATGGTCGCATCCCCTACTAACATATCAAGGATCTGGAGTAAGATCCTTCGAGTGGGTCAAATTCAGATGAAGATGAGGTCATTATTGAGTGGGTGAGATTTTTGATTGTTTTGGTAAGGGTGGGTGTGAGTGGTCTGATGGTGGTGATTTAGGCAAGGGATTTTGATGAGTGGTTTTAACTAGGCGTGGTTTCTTCTCTACATGAAGTTATGTTTAGCTGGTTAGATGATGAGGCCTCAAACTGACGTGGTGGCAAGAAACAACCATGGGGAAAGAGGAGCGACAACAAACAAGTCCTTCGATGATCGAGTTTGCTTAGGGTTGGTAGGTAGTAGGTGAGATACTTGGGGCGACGGTGTTGATACGCCCGTGAGTGTCTGTAGGGGTGCAAAAGGTATAGGTCATGTTAAAGAAGATGTGGGAGGCAAGGTGTATTGTGGCAAGGTGGAGGGGTGAGGCCCTAATATAGAAGGTAGGTGTGATGGTGAAGGCTCAAGCCGAGCCTGTCAGACGGTGTGATCGGGGTGAGGGTTTTAGTTGTGGAAGAGGTATAGATTGGACTCGAGGAGATTGGGTCTGTCTCCTAGGTGGATTGATGGCAGTATTTTTGGATAAATCTAAACGTTTAGGTGGGTGTGTCAGGCTGGGAATTGGTGAAGTCCCAAGTGTAAGGGAAGGCTTGGTTAGGTTGATAGAGATGGTTGAGGGATTTGATAGAGATGAGGGGGGTGAAGGTGAGGACATAGGCATTTTGAGATTTTGTAAACACCTCGGGTATATGGTAGAGGTGTCTGGATTAGTCATCTGCATTTGAGTAGAGCAGGGTGTACTCAAGCGCTCCCATAAGGCTCTGTCTATCTTCTGAGGGATGACACTCTTCACGTGTAAACAGGAACTTTGGTATGGAAGAGAGATGGGTTGTGATTCCGGTCCACTGTGGGTGTGATACAGGGGGTAAATGAGGCGCCGTATCAATGGGTACTAAGAGGTCAACCGGTCACTGGAAAGATTTAGGTGATGAAGAACTAATAGGTAGAAGGGGATGTTCGAGGGGATCCATTATGATTGAGGAGTTTGGTGATGTAGGCTCAAGGGTTTCTCCTCTAAGGGATAGAAAAAGTGGCAAGCCTTCTTCTGTTGCAGCAAGAGTGGTGGAAGGAGATGTTTGGGAAATAGATAAGTTAGATAACATCCGCTCACAATCTTGCAGGGATGTGGTGTAAGAAGGTTCATTTGTGAGAAGAGAACTCTGGGTGGTTAATTCCTTTATAGGTAAAGGAATAGTGGGACTATCCTCTTGTCCTGATGAAGGAGAAGGGGGTGAAAATCCCTGCGTTGGTGAAGAAGCTTGATTCAGAATTTCCTCAATGGAAGCCCTGGGTTGGGAGTTGAAAATCACATGGATCTCATGCACACTTTCCCTACCGAGGTGTCTTGATTTGTGTTATGTTTAGATGCATGGTTTGGAAATGGTTTGTTGAAGATTTTTAAATTTGATTAATGGGGCATTAGGATTATCGAGAGTTATATCCCCGCATCAACCATTTCCCGCACTATGTTTTTCAACATCTTGCAGTTTTCGTGACTGTGTCCCTTCACGCGATGGAAGTTACAGAAGTCATTTTCTTTATACCAAGAAGGAATAGCGTGGGTGGAATCAAACCCAGAGTGAGGTTTAACAGGAGGCAAGGTGATAGCTCCTGCTTTAAGCAATTTGTCTAAGATCACACCATAAGTTTCTCCCAAGGGAGTATAATTGATGGGCTCGGCTTTATACTTATAGGTGGTGGCTTTCACTGGGTATTAGACAGTGCTTGAGATTTGACCGTCACAGCGTGTATGGCACCCTTTGATTTCGAAGCAGCCGATGTGTGAGAATTGGTGGTGTTGGGTTTGGTGGTAGAGTCTTGGGTCCGGAAATTTGAGCTTTTGTTGCGTAACCTCAATTTCTCTTCCTCTAAGGCTCGAATCTCTAGTTTCCGAGCCATAGAAAGGCCTCATCAAAGGTGTGGAAAGTTTGAATTGGAGGGTGGGAGAAATGTGTTAAAGCACAGCCCGCGTAAAGAGTTCGATGAGCTCCTGGCCCGAGGTAAGGCGTAAGTAAGTTGGTTGATGAGGCCCCGCCATCGTCCAACGAAATCTGCGATAGACTCGTCTTCAAATTGTTTGGATGGCATAGAGGTCGGTAATGGATACTTTCTTGGCAATATTGATGGAGAAGTGATCCAAGAAAGATTGGGCTAACTAGTTAAAGGAGAAGATTGAATGCTGGGTTAAAGCACTGTACCACTCCAAGGTAGGTCCTGATAAGGACATGGGAAAGGTACGGAGTAGTAAGGCATCGTCATGAGCAATCAGATAGTAGGCATGTCTGAACGATCGCAAGTGTTGTTGAGGGTCCTCCTTACTATTAAAGTGAGTAAATTTTGGTAATTCCCATTGAGGAGGATATGTATGAAGGGGGACAGAAGGATGAATAGGCTCCCGACAAACTTGCTCGTATGTCAGGGTGTTACGACTTCCTGAAACAGAAGCCTCAAGATTTTGCATCTTGTCCATCATCTGTTTGATTAAATCATCGGGTCAAGTTAGATGATGGTGTTGTCACAGTAAACAGAGGAGGGATCGGGTCCAAGAGCCGCTACTAGACAATGGTGGGATTGAATGTTGATAAGATAATGGTGATGAATGTGTTGGGGCAGCCGAATAAGGGTGTCCTATATAAGAGGTTGAGGCCACCGGATGAATTTGTGGAAATGAAAAGGTGGGCGGAACTTGTGAGGGAAAGCTCATGTGTATAGGTGGCAGAGAGCAAGTGATGAAAGAGGCAACTCGCTGAGAGAGATGAGGTAGGGGCAGTGGATGGTAGTGATATGTGGGGTCCCAGATTAACCAGAGGAAAACCAATCGGTGCAGTATGAACCACCGAAGCTACTGAGCTGGGAGACGGGGCTAAGGATGAAGATGGTAAGGTGGAGTTATTAGGTGGGGAAGGGGCTAAGTGAGCGGCGATACTAATAGGCATACCAACGAGGAGCTGACCGTCGGGTGCATGGTCAGGGGTATGAGACAAATAATATTGTACGGCGCTAGGATTAGCATCCAAAAATTTGGCAAATTCCTTATCTCCTACAGGGATCTTGGGAAAATTGCTGGTATCCGTAGGATTCCCCATAGGATGTGAAGGGGGTGACTCAGGAAAAGGCACGGAACATGCATGTGAAACCATGGCTGCTGCTTGTTTTCGGGTGATAACAACCATGGAAAAGAGGACACAACAGGGATTTAATCAATCCGGAATGAAAACAACAACAAAATGTTGGAATTGATAGGTTTGTGTGTCAAGAATCTAAACACAAGAATCGATATCGGCCGATAACCGATGTCGGGCCGTAATGTAACCAAGCGCTTGGCCGCTTAACCGATGTCGGTAGTATGGGACCGGTGTCGGTCACTGTGAAAGCAAAGAGAGGATGTAAGAAGCTGCTGGTTTGGGGATAACAATGCTTAATATACCTACCAAACCTGTCTCAAGTGATCACCAAACAAAGTGTATGACAGAGAAACAGAACTAAAAACAAGCAAGATGCACAAGCAAATCAATAGACTAACCCTAGGATTAGTTTTAATCACTTTGGGCTTATGCCTTAGACGCCAGATGATGTCAATCCTAAACAAGAGACCTAAGGGAGATGTCAAGTTTGTTTTGGCTCATAAGGCTACCTCAATCAGGCAGAGGAATACCGCGGGAAGGGGGGATGTTTGAGTTGTTGTGTTGATTATGATGTGATTTGGTATGTGTTGTGCAGTGAGAGTAAGATTAATTTCTCGTCAATACCATGGATATCACCCCCACGTGTACGACCTGTTACTTAATCTACGTTCACTAGAATTAAAAACAACAAGCAAGAATGTGATGTACGTGTTTTAAACCCAAATCGAAAATGATATTCGATGAAGCAAAGAAGATGACTTTCACTAATGCAAAGATTCTAAAGAAAGACAAATTCTTTTACCAAAATGACAAAATATTTTGTGAATATTTAGAAGAAAGAAACAACAAGTATGCTCCCTATATGAAAGCAAGCAAGAAAGAAAGAAACCCGAAATGGGTCCCACCGGGCGTGCCAAAATGTTTCACACAGAATTTTTCCGGAATAGAGTTGCTTCTATCCTTTCATTCTCTTGAGAAATAGATAAGGGTTAGGGCTAGGAGGAATACCTGTTGAATGTTGGGAAGGTGTGCGCGTACCGTAGAGAGATCAGATCGATTGTGAAGAACTCCTTTTTGTCTGGGAAGGACTACCTGTAAGTAAGAATACAAGACCACCAGATCTTAGTTAGACAATAGGTGAGGGAACTGCCTTAGGCCCAGGAAATATTAGACTTCCTTTCGAAGGTGGTCAGTTCCCCATTTGATATGAATTAAAGCAAAATGATAACAAAGAACTACAAGATAATACTTACTGGTTCCTGATGAAGATACAGGTCCAAGGAATGTGGTGGTGACAGTAAGGCTTAGTTGGGATGATCCGAGTATTGGAAAAGCCTGATGAAGCTATCCTCGCCTTTTCCAATGCTTTGAACGAGGGTGACAAATGATCAGCTTGCTAGCTTGCAGTCTTCGGCTCGATGCTCTTCTCTGCAACCTCTTCTGCTTGTTTCACTTCTCTTTCTCCTACCCAAATGAATTCTGGATCCTTTCTTTTTGGTTGGGGGAGGTCATTAACAGGGAACCGATGGCGGTTACGTAACCGATGGCGGTCGAGTAGGAACCGATGTCGTTAGGTCAAAGTGGCTATTTTTAGTAAAACAACCATCTTTCCCTCCTTTTTCCCGAGGGATCGGGCCTGTGGGCTTGGTCAAGTCATTATTTGGCCTCATAAATTTTGTGTAAGGGGTGAGGGGTGATGAGTCATGGATGTGGGTCTGGACCAAGTCATAGGTCTTAATTAGGTTGGTTTAGAGGGCTTAATAAAATATGCCTAATAGAAGAAATTGTACTACATATGTTCTTAGAAATGAGAGGGGGTAAAGATTGGGCTATTTATAGTTTTCATTTGGGAAATGGGAGGCTTTTTGGTGCATGTGGGATCAAAAAGGAGTCCACAAGTGGTTTAGGAGAGGTTTACCATGGTTAGGACTAGTTAACCTAGGTTAGGTTGATTAATTCTATTTAGAGAGAAATTAGGGTTACGGGAGGGTTTCGAAGACCTAATCAATCCAATGAAGTGGATTGATATTCCAAGGATCTAATAGAGGTGATAAAGAAGATGATATTTATCCAATAAGATGTTATTATAACCTATTTAATTGACTTATGAGAGGAAAAAGACCATAAACGTGTGAACAAGGGAGTTAGATAGATCTAATTGACGAGGTGTTGCTAACTTGCTAGGAAGAGGACTAGTTAGGGAAATATTAGGGATAATTGTGCTTTGATCAAACTACAGGTGTCTACATTTTCCCCTCTTTGGGGTGATGTAAGCTACGTTACTTCAAATAAAGTAGACAAGTACAAATGAGTGGAATTTTTTTGAAGGGGTAGAAGAAAAATTAATAAGATGAAGGATTCCCCCTCGAGTGTCGATGGGGTGACAGAGGAACTTGATCAACAATCAAAAATAAAAATAGGAGATAAATCAAGAAGAAACAAGTTGAGAAAATAACAAGGAAAAATGGATATTGAGCTATCCAAAACCAAGTGCTTTATAGAACAATGCATAATCATCATTTTGCTTAGAATCCTCATCATCGGTCCTTATTAAAATGTAAGCATATGATAGAGGCATAAAATGACATGAAAATACAAGATATAAACAACCATCCCTTGCTAAAAATGGCCAACTCCATGCAACATACATGAATACAATGCAATACGAGAAATAAACAATCTCACCTAATAGGGAAATAAGTACAATTACACACACTTAAACCAACAATGTGAAGATAGTCACACAAACAAATTGTTATCGAGATGTAGTCCCAAATATTCTGATAAATGAAAAGGGTGAAGGATGATGCCCCAAGAAATGTGTATATGCAAGGGAAAAGAGGGAGGACACTTGGGTCTAATGAAAAAGCAATGTGCACGATGAAAAGCGATCTTAGAAACTAGTAGTGCCCCAGTGTGACGAAGTAATCAACGTAGCTTTTGTAGATGATTTGAAGATTCATATGATCCATGGGTCTTTGTTTCAAAATATTTGAAAACATCAACAAGATATGGGATGAGTGCCATGTGAGAGACGCAAATTTCAATTTGTAGATGAGGGTTTTACAAATTTTTAGTCCATTTTTGAAGTATTGAAATGTTTTTGGTTTTTTAAATGGTTTTAGAATATTTAGAATTTTTGGTAGTCGGGAGAATTTGTATAAGAGATCAAAGATCTCCTAAAAATATGTGCAATTGCCTAAAGGAAAAGGCAAAGGTGTCAGGGAGCACAGAAAGTGGCCCAACGAGAAGAATTATAAGCCAAAAATAATTATTTTAAAATAATCATCATGAAAGGTGAAAAATAGAAGAAAAATGATAAGAAATGACGCCTAGAAAATGCGTAAATCATTCCAGTGTAATGAAGAAGTGACCACGGTGGTACTAAGCACCCAGTGTGCGAAAATGAGTAAGAATAATTATTTTAATAGAAAAATAATCATCTTGGAGAGATAGAAGAAGAGCTAAAATGATCACAGTGGAGAAAACATGCCTGGGGCATTGTGGAAGCCTAATATACCCACTTGGGGGGTAAATCAATCATGATCAGTTCATTTCTACTAGAGTTCTTGTGAATTTTTACCGCGAGTGAGAGCGATAGCCCTGGAGTGAGATGGCGAGGCTACCGAGCAGGAGGAGACAAGTAGATCGCATCCGAGAGTTCATGTGAGACCCAGTGGATGGACCCTATGTGAGTGGCCTATCCCTCTTTGTGAATTATGCATTTAATGCATTTTTTAGGGATTTTAGGCTAGGGTAGAATAATTTTGACGTATGTACATACGCGCATGCGTCGGTGATGTATACGTGTATGTGCATGTGTCGAAACTATCTGCGGGTACACGCATGCATATCCATCGAAATGATGGATACGTGCATGCGTATTTGTTGGATGGAAATTGACAAGGCACACACACATCCGTCAAAAGGGCCACGTATGCATCCTAGCTAGGGATAACAGGGCGCTCATGTGCATGTGTGTGGAGTTAGGCACGCCGACATCACACTGGGTGCATGTGCATCCTGTGCAGATGAGAAAAGATAAAAGGGGCACATACATGTAGAGATAGGAATGTATGCATCGGAGAAGGCATGTATGCGTTGGATTGAGCTTGCACGCTTGCATCGAGATAATGGAGAAGAAAACCCTACTAGCCAAAAAATGGTAAAAGAAGAAAAAGAAGGTAGACTAGAAGAAAGTGAAATTTTTAGGAAATAAGATGGAAGAATGGTGATTTACCAAAGCAATTTTTAGATAGAAGTAGATAGAAATGTCAACTGATACATGTGTGTTTTCTTACATTCGCAGCATATACTACCTTTCCTCTGAGACCTATGAACAATATGGTTGGTTACAGCGACGATAGAGGCCCAGTTTGATGATGATGATAGAGTGATATTAGACAACCTCCTATATGTTATGGGATTGGCTCATGTGGCTGATATGCCCCTAGATCACATTAGATCATGACCTTTTGATAGCTATAGTAGAGTGATGGCACAACGAGAGTCAGTTATTTTGGCTCGACCAGGGAGATCATGATTACTCTTGAGGATGTGTGGCGTATTATGTGGGTCCCGATCTAGGGTCAGCTTATCTAGTCTACGAGCCACTGGCCTGATATTCAGTGGTACATCGTAGATTTGTTTGGTGTCTCGATGATACCATGGCATGGGATGACTATTAGGCTATCACGGTGTATTGAGGACTTAGAGATAGACCGAGTGGTGGTTTATATGATGGCGTTTTGTCAATGGAGTTTTACTCCCTGATAATACTAGTGTTTCATTTTCTCTTGGTCTCCTTGGAGTGATACGAGTTTGATAGAGGAGAGACCTACTACTTTGGGTCGGAGTGGATTCTATCACATCTATACTAGGACCTTCATTTGATTACCTAATAATGTCATAATATGGTAGGACCAGCCCGCTTGCTTCAGATTTGGGCATGGGACCACATTACCATTGGTCACCCCTTAGGTGTTTTGAGAGTTTGGGTACCCGAGGAGCCTTCTACGATGGGTTAGGTCCTGACGGGGGATGATGTGTGGCCATATATGGGGATGCATATCACTATCGCCGCGAGCTTGATGACCTACGGTAGGCTTCCATGGTATGTAATCTGTGAGACATTTCCAAAGTGCTTGGCCTGAGGATGAGTTAGAGCTTAGTACCACTACAGTGGAGCACTTTATATTAGGAAGCGCAGCTATATGTAGGAGTTGTATAGGGTGGATCGGTGCCAGAGGTAGTTTGGGATTACCCAAGATGTTCCTAGGCCAGATAGGTGGTATGCTTGTAGGGCCCGAGAGTACATTGATATGGGTCCATAGATCACCCGAGATAGAGCACTGGCTAGTTTCCTACAGGTGGTACCTACTATGTGGGTGCCACTAAGACATATTAGAGATCCGGGTACTACACCTGAGTATGTGCCATGGTACCATGGTGTGCTTCCATGTCATTTGACTATTTCTAGGGTGGTGTATAACGCCGGTGTGAGAGCTCCTCTAATGGGGCCTCCTAGTGGTGGTGAGGGTGGAGCCATTGGTGGTGATGATAGTGATGATGATGATGATGGTGGTCCCGACTCACATCATTATGTTAGGGGTAGGGGACAAGGTCTAGTATTACAACAGCTAGAAGGACAGGGTCCTAGGCTAAGCCAAGACAGATTTGGGGCACGACATAGATTTTCCCCAGTAGGCATTCTAACGGGGATATACACCCCTCTTCAAAGTAGGTATTTCTAGAGTAGGGCCCACCACCTCATGCTCCAGGGGGTGGCGGAAATGGTGGATAGTTATCTACTCTTCAAAGAGCAGATTCAGGATGTGATTTCCATTCGATTTTAGGTAGATGGAGGGAGGGATGCATCCAGGGCACAAGTATAGGTCCTTATAGTAGAGCGAGATCAAACACACTCTTAGGTACATATATTGATAGTGGAGAGGGATTAGGCTAGAGTACAAGCCACTCAGGGAAGTGATAGTACCTCCTAGAAAAGTTAGATTAGTGAGATGTCCACATAAGGGGCTCAGATATTGAGCCTTTTACATTAGTCTCAGACCTAGGAGTGGATGGTTGTTGCTCAGAGGGACCAAGCCTCAGGCACAATCATAGGGATATATCGCGTAGAGACATCGGGCAAGATCCCAGTGCAGACTATCACCGCTTGAGATAGAGACTGAGAGGCTGCTACTTCTAGACAGGTTCAGGATGACAATGGTAGATTGATAGGTGAGCGAGATGCCACCCTACAGGTAGTTATTGATTCTGAAGATGTTGATTTGATACAAGATGTTATGAGGGCTGGCGGTGAGGACTTATACTATAGGACTACCTATTTTAGGGTAGTCTCGACAGCGATGAGTGGTACCTTTTGAGCAGTCAGGTGTGAGCATGACAGGCTCTAGGTCACGGTGATTAGGCCATTTAGTTAGATTAGTTTGGCAGCCCATTGCAGAGCATCCGGCTAGACAAAAACTAACCAAACATCAGGGGTGATACCTAGGTGTTGGTCCATCATAGCCACCACTCTTCCATCCTCCAAGTCACGGTCCTAGGAGCCCTCGTGAGGGTGAGAGTTGTGGTTGAGCTCATTAATTCTCCTTTTGTATAGATGTATTGTATATATGTCTCTTATGAAGGATTATTTTGATGATGCCTCTTGATGAAGGCTCAATTCTTTTGATGCGTGCCCTTTTTTAGATGGCATATTGTATCGATGATGTACATTTGAGTATTGACATGGACAGTTATACATGTATTATATGGAAATTTGATGATGATTTATTCATGTTATACTATGATTATGCTTTGTATGATTAGTGATTATTGATTTGTAATCATTGTATCATGATGTATGATTTCCCTTTCCTCTATGTATGTGACATAATTTTGATTTAGAGATGTGTGTGTTTCATGCTTTTATATTGATGATATATCTGTAGATGTATCACATGTTTTGGATTTATGAGATGTTTGAATTATTTTTGTAGTAATTTGGATGATAATAGATGATATTGGTGTGGAGGGGATATATTTGTGATTATACATAACCCCTCTTGCTCCCATCAGATGATACTGATGTTTGATGATTAGCTTAGCATACATGCATGATATAATACTTAGCATTTTTATATATATGATGTAGTAGATGATGTTTTATATGTGATGAATGATAGATGATAGATGTGATAACAAACAACTGTGCAAGAGACAAATACACAAGAAAAAGTTAACAAAGCTAAACAATTGTACCTATACAACACAACACAACTTATGATGCAAACACACGAATTGATAAAACATACTAAAGAGATCAAATTGACATTTAACCTAAGTAAGTAAAATGAACCCTAATAGATGCATATAACAAATGATGTGAGCATGCCAATGTTTGTACAAGAAAATGGATTTAATGTAATACATAATCTAAACTAAACACAACTTAATCTAAAGTAAGCAACAAACTACTCCTAAAGATATACAATATGAAAATTTCAACATATTAATACTATACAAACCAACAATCAAAGGCAATATTTGAAATATCACTTTGTTTTTTGTGAGACAACATTGATATATGTTTTTCTAATGTTTTTGGGTTTATCTAGAAAGATAAGTTTCAAGGCTATTCACATTGTTTTCTAAGACAACGTTGTGTGGTTGTCGTAGCTTCATCCCTAAAAGGGAGATTTTCTGAATGTTTAGGTTTTTGTGTATCTTTTTCTGAGTGTTTTTACATTTTCTAAGGTCATGTTCTGAAAGCAATGTACAAGAACAAAGAAGCGTGGATGCCCCCAACATGATGTGGGAATATACAAAAGGTAGAATGCCATGCATGTATGTATGAGAAGGTGAAATGTGAAGGTGCCCCTAGTGTTAGATGGGAATATGCAAAGGTAATGTCCTTCATGTAGATATAAGAGCAAATAAGCTAGATCACGGTTCGACAAAGGTAGCTTCAGTAGGGTTCCTAGACCTAGAAAAGGAAGTCATATCTAGAAAGTGGTGATGATTACCCATCTTGCTGTAAGAGTGACTTACATTTGGTGAATCTTCCTTGAGTTTAGAAAATTGGTTTTCACTCAAAGACCTATCCAATGCACCATAATTGTGTGGTTTTCACATGTGGATGACCTGCTTTTTCTTTACTATTTTCTCAATTTTCCAATTTTTTGCTTGTTTTTTCTTTGTTTTTCTATTTTTAGTTCTTATCTAATATCCTGTTGTGCTTAATCTTAGAAATGCTTGAGGTGCATGGAGTTCATAGGTTTTAGAATCTCTTCACCATCCGAGTATGCAAGTTTATAGGCTTCGATCCATACTTAGCAACTACCACATAAGGGCCTAGCCAATTAGCTTCAAACTTACCTTTCTTTTTCTCTGTCTTTGGCGGTGTTCTTCTAATTTTATTTTAGGACTAGATCTCCTACATCAAATTCCCAATGAATGATGTGTTTATTATATCCCCTGGACACTCTATTTTGATAGACCTTTAGGTGATTGAGCACTCTGATACGCTTTTCATCTAATAGTTCTAACTCTGCCAGTTGAGCAACTCTGTAGTCTTCATATTTATCTAGATAGTCCCTGAGAGATATTCTCAGGGAAGGAAGCTCCAATTTCAGAGGTATGATGGCTTCAAGCCATAGACAAGTGAATATGGGGTTTCACTAGTAGGAGTGCAGATGGAAGTTTGATATCCTAGAGGGCAGGATGTATATGTAAGTGTCAATTACAGCTGGTTTTATTGACCTTTTTCTCCATAATCCATACAAGGGTTTTATTAGTAGCTTCTGTTTTTCCATTACCTTGGGGGTAATAGGAAGTAGAACATTTGAGTTGGATATGGAAATATTGACACAATGTCTTTACAATTTTATTTTTGAAGGATTTACCATTATACGTGACCTTTGGTGGAGGGGATACCATAATGGAAAATGAGATGGTTCATAATAAATTTAGAAATTTTTGCACCAGTGAAATAAGTAAGAGGAACAACCTATACCCATTTTGTAAAATACTTGGTGGAAGTGATGATGTGAGTGTGGCTATCTGAAGAAGAAGGATGGTACTTCCCTATGAGATCTAGACCCATTTAGAAAATGGCCAAAGCATTGCGATAGGTTGCAAAGCCTAGGCTGGTGCATGTATTAAGTTTCCATACTTCTGACATAGCTCACATTTCTTTAAAAAATTGCAACATTCTAATTCCATGGTAGGCTAATAATAGCCTACTCTTTAATAGTTTTTAGCTAAGACCATGCCGCTAGTGTGTGCTCCACAAATACCACCATCTACTATCGACACTAAAATTTTCCTCCATAATTTCTATTTCATTAATGTATGTATTAGGAATAGGATGTTGTTAAGTATAATTAGTAGTAGTGTCCGATAGAAGATAACGGCACTGCCAGTACGATGCCACCAATAATGTATAGTACGGTAATAGTCAAAGTACAATAGGAATGTTGGGGTAAAAATTAAATATTTTTGTAAGTGGTTCGGTAATGTTAAAATGTCAAAGTTAGGGTAAGTAGAGAAGTAGGGTCTACATGATTAGGAATTAGAAATATTATATTGGTAATAAGGATAAGGAGTGAGGTCATAAATATTTTGTGTATTTTATTTGTAAAAAGTCTAAAAATGTGGAACCCATGTGAAATGATAAGGTTTATCTTATCTTAAAAGATAAGCTTACATGTAAAGATAAGAGTTAAGGTATGGAATATGATTCATCAGAGTAGATTTCTTATCTTATCTTAGAGATAAGGTGGATAAGCCTGAAAGTTATATAAGTAAAGAGGCCACCCCCTCATTTAGCATAGAAGGAAGTAGTGAGAAATATTGTATGAGTAAGTGTGTGAAGGAAGACATCATTTAGAAGGTGTGTTAAAGAAGCCATTAAGAGGTGTAATTGTGAAGTTTCTCTCATAGTTATTATTGGAAGGAAAGTGGAGTTGGTAACACTTGAAGTACCTCATGGGTGAGATTATAACAATTTCATGTTGATAATATAATTTACACTTATATTTCATATTTTTCATCATTTGTTTGTATCATAGTCTATGGTATTCTTGTGTTATGTTTCCAGATTACATCCACTAAACTAAAAGTTGTGCATTAGTAAATAATCATAAGACGAGGAGTTCCGGTGGAGAATATCATAGTGCCGGAATGGTGATGACATTTTGGTTCCATTCCTCAGGACCATTCCTCATTGGTGGATTTTCTCGAGAGATATTCCCACTTAGTCAAAAATCATTTAGAGGTAACCTTGTTTTTTGTGCATAGTACTTACCATGGTAAATTCACTTTTTACCATGAATAGTATTTACCATAAAGTAAAGTCACTTTTTACCGTGAATAGTATTTATCGTAGTAACTTCACTTTTACCGTGAATAGTGTTTACCATAAGTAAAAGTCGCTTTTACCGCAGTAAGTCAAGTTTTACTATAGTTTACCATGTTCATTTCTATTTTACTATAGAAAGGTGTAAAGTCACTTTCTATTATAGTGATTCCAATTATTTGTGCACAAAATTCTTGTTGATTGTACTTGTGGGTTGGTATTTCACTGTGGTTACTTTTGAAAATGGGGAAGATTCCTAATTTTTTAGCCCAATCTAATGAAGATGCTTCCTCTTTCATTAAAGAATTTAAATGATCTTGCATTTGTAATGGCCTCATAAGAAGGGAACAATGGACTAAATTTTTTCCTACCTTTTTGGATGGTTCAGACCTTAGGTGGTTTGAAACACTAGGTGATAATGTGAAAAAATCATGAGATTTATTAACTAAAAGTTTTCTTGAAGAATTTGGTGAAAAATAGAAATATGCAGATCTCATGATCGATATCACAAAGCTATCCCAAGGAGAGAAGGAGAAGATAAGGGATTATCATGCTCATGTTTTAGAGCTAAGAAGGAAGCTCGATGCCTAGATCCGAAAGGAAGGATTAGTGGATGGGTTGATGAATGGCATAGATAATCTCCTCTATAAGAACTTCATTCTTGGGAAGAAGCCAGAGAGTAGAAAATGAGTGAAGTATGACCACTCAAGAACCCTCAAACAAGAAAAGGAGATTGCAAGAAGGCAAGAAGAAAGTATGGAAGAAGAGCCCAAAGAAATTTTTGCTAAGGTAGAGCCTACACCAACACCTTTGGTCCAAAATCCACAACCACTCTCGGTGAGCACAAATATTTCTCCTAGTACATCTACTGAGTATGAAGATCTGCTTAGGAAGATGGGTCAGTTAACTATTAATCTTCTTCAAGGAAAATAATTTAGTTCTCGGGAAGAGATAGAGGTCCAAAAGAAATATTTCTGAAGTTGTATGTTATTTTTGTCATAAAAAGGGTCATTATAAGTATAATTGTCCAGATAGAGCTTCTACATCTTGTACAAGAGATAATGATAAAGGAAAAGCACCTGTGAATTCTTTTGATGTAGTAGATAGGAGCATAAATAATGAAGCGAGATGTGTTTATAACAAAAATAAAGAAATAAAAAGATAACCAAGATGGAAATGAACCTAAGAAGATGAAAGGAGAAACTAGTAAGAAACATAGGAGAAGAAAGTTGGGTGCAGGATTTTCTCGATTTCATAGGAACAAGGACCATACTCCATCTTAGAAGATATGTCCAAAAGGCTTACAAATATTACATATGGTCAACTTTTGGCTATGTCTTCCGAGAAGAGGCAGAGCTACGCAATGGACTCAATGATCAACAAAGGAAGGATGTTTAGGTCCCTATTTTGGAGGTAGAGGTGGATCCCCATACTCCCCAATTTGAGGTATTATGTAATGGTATTTCAATTCATGATGTCTTAGTTGATGGAGGTGTTGTAGTTAATGTAATGACTGAGTTTGTAATGAATATGTTGGGTTTAAAATTGATCGCCCTCAACACTTATGTTAAGGTCGTTAAATAAGGGAAAAACTAAACCGGAAGGTGTTGTTTTAAATGTGGCAATATCATTATGGGTGTTGTATGTGTGGTAGAATTTCGGGTGATGGAAAATGGTATTGTTACGTACCCAATGTTATTGGGAAGGCCTTGGCTAAGGATATTTCATGTGAGAAACTACTGGAATGAAGGATTTATGATACTTGGATGTAGCAGAGAGAGGGTGAAGATAAACATGATCCTCGACATCATAAGGCGTAACCTATGGATTCAAGTGATGAAATTGATGATTAGACATCTTCTTATTACTATAGTACTAGTGAAGTGGACATAGAAGATGAAGAAAGTGAGGTTGATGTTTAAGTCATAGATATCCTTCCACTTCAGTCATGCCGACTCATGAACCCATAAAATTATCTAAAGAAGAAATTGATGATCGTCTCTACAAATAAAGATTGGTGATGTTGTGATGGAGAGTGAGAAGGAATCCTACCTCTAACTCTTTTGAAGTTATATACACCTATTCACTTTTTATTACAAGGAACTCCGTCAAGTAAGTTGGGTAGAACATTATATTGAGTAGGTAGATGGTGTTAAGCCCATAAATTAAATGCCATATAGAATGAATTCTAATTTTTCCAAGACTATAAAAGAAGAAATAGATAAGTTTTAGATGCAAGATTCATATTTTCTATGGAGAATTTAGAATGGGTTTCTCCCATTGTGATCTCAATAAAAATAATGGGAAGCTATGCATTTTTGTTGATTATAAGAAGCTCAACAAGGCAACAAAGAAGAATCATTACCCTCTTCCATTCTCAAATCAGATCTTAGATGAAGTAGCTAGCCAGAGTGTTATAGTTTCTTTGATGGATATAATGAATATACAACTAAGTTTTTATAGTGGAGAAAGATCAGCTGAAGACCATGTTCACCACTCCTTGGGAACATTTACTTATAGAGTTATGCCTTTTGGGTTATGTAATGCTCCGACAATGTTCCAACATTTGATGAATAGGGTGTTTGAACCCTACATTGGGAACTTCATCAGAGTATTTCGGATGATTTTTGCATCTATGGGAGCAAGATGGACCACCTGCACTAGATGGAGATAGCATTTCAAAGGTTAGATGAAGCAAAAGCCTCACTAAACCCTACAAAGTGTGTCTTTGGATGTTCTAAAGGTGTTTTGTTAGGGCATGTTGTATCCAGAGATGGTATTGGTATTGATCCTGATAAAGTTTCAAAAATCAAAGAGTTACCATTTCTATGAATAAGTAAGTTGAGATCATTTTTAGGCCATGTGGGTTACTATAGAAGGTTCATCAATAATTTCTCAAATATTGCACAACCACTAACCCAGTTCTTGAAGAAGGATGTTACTTATGAGCTAGGAAAGAAGGTGCATGAAGCTTTTGAAAAATTAAAGGAAGCTTTGGTGTCTTCACTGTTTTAAAGAATCCAGATTGGAGCAAGCCATTCATTGTGTATATTAATGCCTCAGATGTAGCACTAGGAAGTACTCTAAGCCAAAAGGATGAAAATGGGAATCATCATCCAGTTTACTTTGGGAGAAGACAAACAAGCAAAGTGTTGAGGTAAATTATATCATGAATGAGAAAAAGAGGCTCTAGCTATCATTTTCGTATAAAGAAGTTTAGAAATTACTTGCTAGGGGTAGAAATTTATAGTCAGAATAGATCATCAGGCTCTAAAATATATTGTAAATAATCCTAACCCATCAGGGGATGATAACAAGATGGATAATTTTGCTACAAGAATTTGAATTTGATATTATAAATAGGCCAGAAAGAAGCATGTCAACGCAGATGCACTCTCTCGAGAATATGATGGTTTAGGTTCATCTTGTGATGATGATGATTTCCTAGATGCAACATTGTTATCCCTTGACACAATCCCTAGTGAATACATATATATTTGGAATTATCCGAATGAATTCAAGTTTCTTGATGGTGCCAATGTAAAGAATAAGAGGAAGATTACTCAAGCCGATACGTCCATATTCTATTACGCATGGAGTATTATTTTGAATAGGACTCGATGGAAAGTACAAGAGGGCAAATTGGACGTGATCAAGGGAAGGAGATAAAAAAGAATTCCACAATTGTACATGTGGAGGAAACTTCTCTGGAAAACTTACAACAAGAAGGATCTTGGATATAGGTTATCACTGCCCACTCTTTTTAGAGATTGTTATAATTATTGTAAGACATGCGATATTTGTCAAACACATGGTAACTACAAGAATTCATCAACTCCATTATGCCATATTCTTCCACTTGGTCCCTTTGAAAAGTGTGGAATAGATATTGTAGGTCCACTTCCAACTACCCCATGCCAAAATAAGTATATTGTAGTTCCACATATTCTTTAACCAAGTGGGTTAAAGCTAGGCCATTGAAAACATCTTCCATGGATGAAGTGGCAATGTTCATATATGAACGCATTGTCACTATATTTGGTTGTCCATTAGAAATTGTAACAGATCAAGGAATCCACTTCATTAATGAGGTGGTAGAAGCCCTAGTCAAAAAGTTTTCTATTAAGCACAAGAAGGCAACAACATACAAGCCAAGCATAAATGGATAGGTGGAACATGTGTGTATGTATACTTTGCTTAATGCTAAATCAAATGAAGCAAGAACTACCACCTAAAATAGTTCTACAATTTAGCTAAAACAAAGCATAAACACCATCATGATAAGAATTAAACAAGGGTTAGATGCTAGCATTCATCAATACAAACTTTGAAACTAACAATGCTAAATATCTAAACTCCTCTATTCTCTAACAACAAATAAATGAATGGACCTAAGTAAGCTCCATGGCTATCAAAATAGTTGTCCTTAATGCTCCAAGAACCTAGGAATGGGGCTAATCAAAGTTGGGCTACAAGACCCTTTTGACACCTCCCATATGACCCAAGCACTTTAAGAAAGAGGCTTAACTCTCTTCAAGATGATGAACTCTCAAAAGGGCAAGGTGCAAGCTCTTAGTCTCTTTGCTATATGCTTTGCATTTGCTCTCTTAGAAAGTTTAGGTGTAAGTAAAAAGGTAGGTGGAGGGCTCTTTATATAGCCCAAAGGATAAAGGATTCAACACATTCTCATGAATGTGGGATAAAGGTAAAACATGATTAGGAATGGATAAGGTTGCTTTATTAAAGGTAACCTTACTTTAGAAGGGTTTAATACATCTTTAGCAAGTCATGGGAGTTGGGGTATTTTAATTAATCAAAGGTGATTAATTAATAGGTAGTGTAAGTTTATAGAAGCCAATTAGAGGAATATTAGTGTGATTTAGGCTATTATAAGGGGATTAAATCAATTAAATATTGATTTATTGGTTAAATGGAAGGAAAGCTAATTAATTAATAATAATTAATTAGTCTAGGTAAAGGGTGATTTATTAACAGAAGGTCGTTAATTAGGGTATTTGTTGGATAGGCAACTTAATTAATTAGCTTAGTGTAATTAATTAATGATGATATGAGGGAAAATGAGTGCCTTTGACGATATGTCGTTGATTTGCGAGAAAGGGGATAATTAGCACAATTTAAGTATTTAAATTGCTTGGGCGTAATTATAGGTGTCTACATTTGCCCCTCTTTGGGGTGGCATAAGTGATGCCACTTCAAAGATAGTAGACAAAAGAGATTTTGAAGAGATGGAAGAAAAATTAGTAGGAGGGAGAGATGCCCCCTCGAGTGTCGATGGGGTGATAGAAGAACTCGATCGACGATCGAAAAAGGTGAGAAGTAGGCAGAAGAATGGGGACGAGGCAGGATGCCCCGAGGAGAGGGAGAATTAGGGGTGAAAGGGAAGTGGTGTAGAAGAAATATGGATGAGGGGAGAGAAGAGCTTAACCTCTAGCCGCTTATGTGTTTGGAACAAATTTGATGTCATCATATTGCCATAGGAACTACATCATCGGTCCTTATGAAAAATATAAGCATACGACAAAGGTAGAATGACATGAAAAGCCATACTACGAACAATTTTCCATTGCTGAAAGTACCAACTCCACGCAACATACAATAATGCAATGCAATACGAGAAGGAAACAAGCTCATATAACAGGGAAAATAAGTACGAACACACATATCTAACCCAACAATGGTCAAGATAGTTGTACAAATGTTTTGTTATCAGTCTTTGAAGAGATCCACAAGTTTGTGATTGATGACAAGGGTTAAAAATGATGCCCCAAGCAAGGATACATGCAAGGGGAAATGAAAATGGACACGGGGTCCATGAAAAGCATTTGTGTGCAACGAAATAGCACCAGGCAACCAAAAGTGCCCCAGAGTACAGACAAAGCAAGCAGCTAGCTTTTGTGAATGGTTGTGAATCCGGTGATCCATGAGTCATATTAATCGGGAAGATGTGAGACAAACCAATAGGATATGGAGAAAATACCATGCGTAAGACACAAGTTTCAGCCGTAAGAAGCAAGTTACCATTTTGTAGGGTGTTTTACTTTTTAGGAATTTTTTGAAATTTTTTGCCTTGTTTTTAGATTTTTTTGATATAGTAAATGTTTGTATTGTTGTTGTTGTTTTCTTGAAACAATGTTCTATTGTTTTTGTGTTTTTCTCGAAACAATGTTCTATTGTTTTTGTGTTGTCTCAAACAATTTTCTATTGTTTTTGTGTTTGGTGAAACAATTTTCTATTGTTTTATGTTTTCTCAAAACAATGTGGTCCTAACCAAAGTGTGGTTCGAACTTCCCTTTCTTTTCTCGCTCTACTCTACGGTGTTAAACTAGTTCTCCTTCATAACTAAATCACCCACCTCAAACCGGCGAGGATGATTATCTTGTTGTAGTTGCGGGAGATTCTGTTGATATACTTTCGGGTGATTAAGAGCGCGAATGCGCCTCATCCAGAGCTCTAACTCAGCCCAATCTTTCCACTCGGTAATCTTCATCCTTATCCAAATAGTCCCAAGAGAAATTTGCGGGGATGGGAATTCAATCTCTAAAGGGATGATAGATTCTGTCCCGAACACGAGGGAATATGGTGTCACACCCGTAGGAGTGTGAATTGATGTTTGTAGCCGGAGGGCCGAGTGGATTTGAGGTGAACCGGTTTTGCTAACCATTTTCTCCATTTTCCTTACCAAAGTCTTGTTTATTGCCTCATCTTGTCCATTACCCTCGGGGTAATATGGCGTGGACCATTTCAATCTGATTTGGAACCGTTGGCAAATACCTTTCACAGCTTTTTTGTTCTTAAACGACTTCCCATTATCCGTGACAATGGCCGTAGGGATACCATATCGGCAAATAATGTGATTCATGATGAATTTAGAAATCTGGCTCTGTGACATAGGTTAAAGGGACAACCTCCACCCATTTTGTAAAGTATTCTTTAAGCATTTGTGATGATATGCGTATGACCATCGATGAGGTAGGAGTAAGCTTCCTATTAGATCAAGTCCCCACTTGGAGAATGGCCACGGGGTAGTGATTGGTTCGCAATGGTTGCGATGGAGCATGGATAAAATTTCCATACTTTTGGCATAGCACACATTTTCTAACATAATTACAACAATCGGTTTCCATGGTGGGCCAATAATAACCTACTCTTAATAGTTTCTTAGCCAAGACCATTCCGTTTGTATGTGATCCGCATACTCCTTCGTGTACTTCTTTAATTGCCTCGGATTGACTCGCACATCCAGACAACATAATGAATTCCCATCGTAGCCACGACAATAAAGTGTACCTCCTAACAAGGGTGTAATGGGCTATCGCGAATTAGGCTCTTCTTTTCAGAGTGGGAGATTTCGGAGGGAATGTATTGTCCTTAAGATAGGTGAAAATGGGTTCATACCATGGTGAATGGGGACCAACAACCTCACAAGCCAAGCAAGATTCGCATGTCATACTGGGTGGCGTAGATTTTCTACGAAGAATGGCATATCATTGTTCCCTGGCGGAATACGAAGCATAGATCCCACCATTTCCATAGCATCTGCCGATCTATTCTGCAGTGCTCTTGGGATTTTCTCAAAGGTAATGCGCACAAAATACTCCTTCAGAGTTTCCACCAACTTCTTATAAGGTATGAGCTTGTCATCCTTAACTTTATACTCATCATTAACCTGTTTGATGATTAGCTGTGAATCACCTACAACCTTCACATGTTGAATATTCCACTTGATGGCTAGCTTCATCCCTGCAATGAGTGCTTCATATTCTGCAATGTTGTTCGTGCAAGGGAAGGCCAGGCGGAAATCCTATGGTATAGGATCACCTGAAGGAGTAATAAGGACCACTCCTGCACCTGAACCATGAAACGTAAAAGATCCATCAAAATGTATCTGCCATACGACAGATTCTTCAATGTAGAGCAAAGATGCATCTGGCAAATCCAGACTCAAAGGTTACGTGCTGCAAAGGTGCTTCCGCTTAATTGGTCGTCAGCAAGTACTTGTCCTTTAATTGATTTTTGATGGACAAATTCTATATCAAACTCACTGAGTAGAATGATCCAATTAGCCATTCTACTTGTGAGGGTGGGTTTGGACAACAAATACTTGAGTGGGTCAACCTTGGATATGAGCTTGGTCTTAGTATTTAGCAGGTAATGGCGAAGTTTCTGAAAGGTAAAAACAACAGCCAAGCAAGCCTTCTCAATCTAAGGATAATTACGTTCATAGGCGATGAGGGTGCGAATCAGATAGTACACTGCTTTCTCTTTATGGCTAAGGTCATATTGGGCGAGTGGCCCAATAGCATATTGCGTAGTGGAAATATAGAGAAAAAGTGGTTCTCTCGGAGTGGGAGGCAAGAGGACAGGTGGATTAGCCAGGTACTGTTTAAGTAAAGTAAAGGCTTGTTGTTGCTCAGGTCCCCAGATGAAAGTGATGTCCTTCTTAAGAAAATGAGTGAATGAGTGACATTTATCTGCAAGTGGGAGATAAAGCAATGCGAATGGCTTGAATTTTCCTCACGAAGCTATGCGATTGCTTGATATTCTCAGTGGAGGAATTTCTGTGATGGCAGATACTTTAGCAGGGTCTACCTCAATACCTCATCTTGACACGATGAAGCCTAATAGTTTCCCAGATAGCACACCAAAGACACACTTCTTTGGATTTAGCCTAACTTTGTATTCACGTAGGTGTTCAAAGATACACATGAAAATGATAGGATGTTCCTCTCTTGTTTTGGACTTTCCAGGATGTCGTCTACATAGTATTCCATGATGTCATGAATCATATCATGAAATATTACTTGTCATGGCCCGCCCGATAAGTTGCTCCCACATTCTTAAGGCCGAATGGCATCACCTCGATAATGAGAAGGTGCCCCAAGGAGTTGTGAAAGCTGTTTTGTGTTGGTCTTCCTCGCCGATCTTAATTTGATTATAACCGAAAAGACATCCATAAGTGATAGCATTTCATACCATGCGGTTGAGTCAACAATCATGTCAATGTTGGGCAACGAAAAGTCATCTTTAGGGAAAGCTTTATTGATGTCCCTAAAATCTGTGCAAATTCGGATACCAATAGGTTTCTTCTAGACAGGAACAATGTTCGATATCCATTCAGAATAATCAATTGGCCTGATGAATCCTGCTGCAAGCAACCTTTCCAACTCTTCTTTAACTAACAAGGCCACTCTTGGGTGCATCTTTCGAAGCTTCTGTTTGATAGGCTTAGCGTCTGCGTGCACAACCAAGTTATGCACGACCAAAGTTGGATCTAAGCCGGGCATGTCTTTGTAAGACCATGCGAACACATCAATAAACTCTCGCAGTAGCATAGTGAACGTCTTTTGTTCTCTGGCTGAGAGTGATGCTCCCAATTTTACTATCTTGGGATCTTCTTCAGTACCAATATTGACATCAATGGTTTCTTCAACTAATAATTTTGATAAATCCTCCATATGCGTAGGATCGGGAGGTAGGTTGAGATCTTCATCCAAGGATGTCTCTACGAGATTTTCATCCTTGGCGTGGTCACTTTGTTTGTCCTTTGATTTTCTTATTTGTTTGTCAGCCAATGCCTCAAAGAGGTTTTCACTGTGTGACTTGGACTTTGATTTTTCCGAGGCTTTTCTTTAGAACTCTTGCCCTCGCTTTTCTTTAAATTTTGTTGACCACGAAGTTCAGCCTCCTCGCCGAAGTAGGCGCAGGTGTCTAAGTCGATAAAGAAACCCTTCTTGTGATCTCCAATGGGAATTGTATCCCTTATGCCCATGAACTCTGCAATAGCCTCGTCATTCTCGAATAAATCTAGTGGCACGTGACGTTGTTGGTCCCATTCAACAAGGGAGGGTTATCAAGGTCAAGGGTTGGTTCATTGGGTGTGATGCTTAGGACAAAGCATTATTCATGAAAAGGTTTGTGGAGGCCAGATCTTCATATTGGATACAACAGGAATCCGTATCGATGTCTAGATAATCGGAGCTATCCTCATGCTCAGAACAAGTCACATCTTGATCATTGGGGTGTGCTCCATAAGGGCGAATCCCAATGCCATATCTTTCTGTTTTGAAATGTGGAAGAGGGACTGGTTCTCTTTGTCCTTGTTCATTCCTCCCACATCCTAGGCCTTTGTAGCCCATGGAGTACATCATTCTGCTAGATTTTTCATATTCTGGGGTTTGATAACAAGATGGCTGAGTGTCCTCAAGGACCCAAGTAGTAGGTGGATCAAGTAATTTTTCCTCAGCTAACAAGCCTCCAGGTAGGAACGACCCAATAGTATGTTCCTCTCTAGGTCTCCTGAAGTGGTAGTTGGGTCGACCTCTAGTCTTGGGTGACAAGGAGAGGTCAGAAACCAAGAGCGCTTGTTGTACATTATACTCCCCACAACCATATTCCAGAATTTTCATCTCCCATGAATTAAATGGAGATGTTGAAGTAGATGCCCCATGAGTGCAAGAACTAAGAGAATTTGAATCTACTCGAGATTCCATGGCCTCAGAATGAAGAGGGACATGCATATGTACCCTTTCGTGCAAAGCTATTAAGAGCTCTATAATGAGCAAAGGGCTCTAAATCTCCTGGTATTGTTATCGTATGTCCCTCAATGCTTGACTTGATGCATTGATGAAATGTTGATGCTAATGCTTGCATGGCATGGATCCATGGTCGGCCTAGAAGCATATTATATGGAAGTTCCAAGTCTAAGGCGTGAAACTTTGTACGATGGCAAGTGGGGCCCACCTCCATTCGGGCAACGTAATGGTGCTGTGCCGACTGCTCTTTCCGAGTTGTCGTATGCGGTGATAGTGATGATATGGGACTCAAGATCTGCCTCGTATGTCCCAATTGTTTGACCAACTTAAGCGTGCAGATATTCAATCCACGATCCATTGTCCACAAGCACCCGTTTGATTTTCTGCGGTGACAACTACCTCAATGTATAAGGGAAGATTATGTGTAGGATTCTGAGTAGGGAGCTCCCTATGGTTGAAAGTGATATGCTCACTGGTGCAATATTTGCCACCGCGGCTTGAAGGTATGCGGGATCGACTTCTAAAGGCACTCCCGAGGCCACGAAGAGTTTGATACAAAATGTCCTTATGCACATTAGATATCTTGAGAAGATCTAAGATTGAGATCTTAGCAGTGTCTTCTCAATTTGTTCTAAAAGGTTATATTTACCAGTTTGCGGGGTCAACAGAGAGGGTTCTGGAATCACGAGGCGGGCACGCCTTGTTCTAGCGCAGCCAATGATCCTTTCCCTTGATCTAGATGGTATTGACACGGTCAGCAGGGGAGCGAATACATCTGATAAGTGAATCATAATGATTGTTATCTCTCTTGGTATATAAGTAATTCGTGGCTTTATAGGTTTGGGATGACTCTCCCCGATCCGGTTTTTCCTTTTCCGACTTATCATGCTTGGGGAATGGTTCCTTATAAATCCCCATTTTCTCATTAGGTGTTTGCATGTGGCTAGGGTTATCCACCTCTATCTCCCCGTTGTCAATGAGGTCTTGAATATAGTGGTGAAGTCGCAAACATTTGTCTCTGCATTTTATGACCTTTAACACGATGCATTTCTTGATATCATGCTCCTTATACCATGAAGGTTTAGGAGCGTTGTCATCGAAGGTTGTGTTGTAGGATAGGTCATCATGTGGGCGCATCCAACTATTTTAGTATGACAGAGACAACAACTCATTGAGGGAGGTGAATGTTCTTCGCTTTTGTGGTGGTTGAATTGGGCCCTTGGTTAATTTAAAAGGTTGATTTGGTTTGGACCGTTTGAACATGTTTGGAATCGGTGATTCTGTCTCCCACCACGTTTTTGTTTTTTTAAAGATCTTTGGCTTTTCAGTGGGTTTGACACTTTGGTTGTCTTTAGATTGGGTTTTGAGGGTGCCTTTGGCAATGAGAGCCTTTTCTATTTGAATCCCTTTCTTGATAACCTCCTCAAAGGTGCAAACACAATGCATTTGGAGGTGGAAAGCTATATCCGGGTTGAGATTAGGGATGAAAAATGCGGACCTACCGCTTCTCGGGAAAGCACAAGGAAAGCAACTAGCTATCCCTCTCCATCGTTGGAGGAAGGCGGAGAAGGTCTCATTTGGGCGTTGTTTTGTGCCACACAAGTACTGCCGTGCCGACGTCACTCTCTATGTTATATGAGAAATGACGCACGCGAATCTTTCCGCCAATTCTGGCCAAGTGAAAATTGATCCTCGTGGCAAGCGCGTAAACCATTCTAATGCTTGACCTCCGAGACTCTTAGGAAAAAGTCTGATGAGGTAATTATCACTATAAGACACCTCTTGACATGCCATGTAGAAATATTTAACATGATCCCTTGGGTCTCCCTTTCCTTTGTATTTGTCGAACTTTGGCATATCAAATTTCTTTGGAAAGGGTTGAAGGGTCATTGTCTTGTCAAAAGGATAGGGGCATAGTTCTTCGTATTGGTATTTCCTAATACTCCTATATTGCTTTCTTGTATGCTTCATAAAGCATTGCTTTCATAGATTGTACTTCTTGTGTGAGCAATTGTTCTTTAGTGGGAGAAACGGGATGTGTACATGATGATACCCTGTGTCTTCTTCTCCTTGGTTTTCTTAATGGAGTTCGTGGATCCTAAACTTAGGCTTTGACTTTTGAACATTCTTGTTTGTGTCTTTTCAGTACTTGGAAAGTAAGCAAAGCTAGTTGTCAGCAAGTTCTTGAGTTGTTGTTGGATTGTGACTTGGTTTGTGTCTTCTTCTTCTAAAGGTTCCTCCTCTTCGTATTGTGGAGGTTCTTCCCCTGTCTCATGTTCTATCTTGTTTCTTCATGGCACTTTGATGAGGGGTATTCTATGCCCTACCACTTTATCATTTTTACGCATAAGAAGTGGAAGCATGTCCGCCTGTTAAAATATCTTCCATATTGATAAGGGGGTGTTCCTCCTTAGTAGTGTCATTTGTTTGTAGTATTGGTTCCTTCTCAATGGGAAATTTGGCCCCTAATTCCATGACCCGTGCCAAAACTCTATCTTTGTTTCTAAGGAGAAACTCATGTAGTAGAGTGGGGTCAAAATCAAAGTCTCGCATGTGGTGATTCTAATTCATTTCCACTATGATCGACCATCTCTTCTATTTCCTTTTCTGCAGAAAATAGTGGTCTAGCATCGTGTCCGATAAATGGGTTTGACCCTTGTCTGTTAGAGGTTTCCCAAGCTTGCACCTGTTGTTCCTCATATGTTTGTTTCTTTAACCCTAGACGCATCTTGGGAGCCATGTTTTCGTGATAAATTTCACTAAGGTAAGTTATAGATTTGTTCAAAATTCAATGTCTACCCCTAAGTGAAACACAAGATGTACGTGTTAAGAGTAAATTAACAGTGTGAGAATACCAATGTGATAGAGTGATAAAGTCACCAATGAAACAATCGTTTGGTACCAAAACCTAATCAAATGAAATACTTCCTAGACTACGTTTCAAAGTAATTTGTGATACTGAGAGATGATTAACAAGATGTCTCCACTTATGCCAAGTTCAAAGGAATGAACAAGACGTAAGTAAATACATGAAGTTAAATGCGATCTCCCAATCAAGATATAAGATGAGCAAGCTCAAGTCTGATTAAGACCTATATCTCAAAAAGTGCCAATTACGATTTGCGAATGACATAACAATATCACCAAGATATGTTAACCCACTTCTGCAAGAAAGTGGAGTATTGATATCGAGGTGTTATTGATATAACACGCACAAATGGTAGTTCTAACACCTTTTGAAATCGAGGTAATAATAAAACCTGAACAAAAAAACTCAAAGTATAGCTAGGAATAGTTAAGAATGTGTGCAGCGTAACCGTACAATATAGGTATTTATGTCAAGTTTACAAGAAACAAGACGTAAATATCGAAATTGTAATGATACGAGACAAACAAACTAACTCCTCTATGGAAGTCCGCAATGATGAACCACGCCTAACTACAATGATGATCTTGACATGGGTATCAAGATCACAATGGCTACCAAATGACGTGAAAACGCCTCCACTCACTTTAGACGTTTAACTAACCCGACCCTTGAAACATGGATGGGCGTAAAAGGACATAAAAGTGAGAGAAGCGATCGAATGGCAACACAAAGGTAATCACACCTCTTTTGATCAACAAAGTGTCAAAAGAATATGAAGGAAATAAATCAAGAAAAAATGACAAAAAATGCTAGTCTTACTTCGGCAGAGTTTCGCCTCACCCTAAGGCAAGTAAAAACTAGGCGAAAGTAATACGTCACACGTTTCTCAAAAAGAAGGTTCACAACTCAACACTGTTTTAAAGTGGTCAAAGTGGGCTCCTGGCCAAAGTATATTCTCCTAGGTGGTTCTCTCGCCCTAGGTGTTACAAAGTTTCCACGAGCAAGCAAAATTTACCCAAAAGTCAGACCGACTAGTTTGGGAGTATCTCGGCTTTACTTTACCCCCTTCAAGAACAATAGGCAACTAGTGCGTCTACGTGTACTATCACTGGGGTCACCACAACGGACAACCTGTAACTCTATCTCACAAAGGAATCACTAGTCAAGTAGGTAGTGCGGAGCACTTCCGTTTCATCCACAAGGTTCCCTCTTACGTGGACTACTTTAGGATTCTGGAACCACCCCATTGTTGTAGCTTAAGGCGTTATGCCAAAGGGGTTATGTTCCAGTTGAGCGGAGAGGGATGTACCCTTTTCCGAAACCTGCAATACAGTGTTTTGAATATGTTGTTCTTTTTATCTTGTTTAATTAGGTGTGGTTTTCTTGAACACCTTTTGGCAACTCCGTATAACAAGCTTTTGTATTAGTAGTTTTTGATTTCGTTTTGATTCCTCCTTTCTTTGACAAGCGTTTTTAGGTCCTGCACTCAAGCGTTAGTAGTTCTCCAAGAAAATCACATTATTTAAAAGAGGATTAAGAGTTGCTTTTGATTCTCAAGATCATCCAAGGATGCAAGAGAAGAGCATACACAACAAATAATCCAACTAAGAAGTAAAGAAAATCTTTTCGATCAATGAACCATACAAAATTCTTGATAAATGTTCATTCCCTTTAAACCAAAAGTGAAAGATGAAGTTTCCAATTTACCAAATGTTATAAAATGAAGACTAAAGTTGCTTTTGATTCTCAAGATCACCCTAAGGTGCAAGAGAAGATCATACACAAACTTTATCCCAACTATATAGAAATGGAAAACTTCAAATCAAAGGACCATTGAAACATGCTTTGTAAAATGTTCATTCCCTTAAGCAAAATGAATAATCAAGTTTCCAAGTTTAATCTCAATGTTAAAAGATATAGATCAAAGTTGTTTTGATTCTCAAGATCACAAAAAGGTGCAAGATAAGAGCATACACACGCTTTGATCTAAATCGAGTAAGCATGGAAATACTGACATTCATCAAAACATTAGACATGTTAGAAAATGACCAGTTTTAAAATAACAGAAAAACCTATAATTTCTGTAAGTGTAAATCCAAAATTTATGTTTTCATTGCATAGTTAACTTCAATACCTTTCCAACGTAAAAAAATGGAGTCATTTTGAGGTCGGAAGCAAAAGTTATGGCCTTCGGAAGATGGATTACGCATATGCTCTTATGCTCATGGGTATGCACTTGACATGCACTTAAAAATGTCAAAACAAACATCCCTTAATATGTAAAATAGTCAAATTTTTCCAACCAAAATTCAATTTTGACAACAACCCATCACATTAATATATGAATAGAAGACTCAACGCTATCAAACATTAACATACATGCTCAAAAATTTAAGATTTTCAAGAAATTGACAAAACTAGCATGTAGAATGATGAAAAAGTAAGCTCTAAAAATGAAAACATGATGAAATCTTGAAATTTTCTCACCAACATTAAATTTTGACAGAAACCCACCACATTAATATGTAAATATAAGACTCAACACTATCAAACACTAACCTACATGCTCAAGAATTGAAAATTTTCAAGAAATTGACAAAACTAGCATGTAAAATGTTGAAAAAGTAAGCTCAAAAAATGAAAACATGATGAAATCTTGAAATTTTCTCACCAAGATTAAATTTTGACAGCAACCCACCACATTAATATGTAAATAGAAGACTCAGCACTATCAAACACTAACCTACATGCTCAAGAATTTAAAATCTTCAAGAAATTGACAAAACTAGCATGTAGAATGTTGAAAAAGTAAGCTCTAAAAATGAAAACATGGAGAAATCTTGAAATTTTCCCCTCAAGTCCAATTTTGACAGCACTTCACCTCCTTCATACCTACAAAGAAGACCCAACACATGCAAACTCAACAAAACATGTTAAAAAAACAAGTTAGATCAGCGTGTGTAAAAGAGGGTTAGTAACCAAAAATAAAACTTAACTACAAAAACTTGAAATTAAGTGCAAAGGACAATGGAGTATGTCCCACCGGGCATGCCAAATGTGTGCATGTATACTTTGCTTAATGCTAAATCAAATGAAGCAAGAACTACCACCTAAAATAGTTCTACAAATTAGCTAAAACAAAGCATAAACACCATCATGATAAGAATTAAACAAGGGTTAGATGCTTTAGCATTCATCAATACAAACTTTGAAACTAACAATGCTAAATATATAAACTCCTCTATTCTCTAACAACAAATAAATGAATGGACCTAAGTAAGCTCCATGGCTATCAAAATAGTTGTCCTTAATGCTCAAGAACCTAGGAATGGGGGCTAATCAAAGTTGGAGCTCTGAAGACCCTTTTGACACCTCCCATATGACCCAAGCACTTTAAGAAAGAGGCTTAACTCTTCAAGATGATGAACTCTCAAAAGGGCAAGGTGCAAGATCTTAGTCTCTTTGCTATATGCTTTGCATTTGCTCTCTTAGAAAGTTTAGGTGTAAGTGAAAAGGTAGGTGGAGGGCTCTTTATATAGCCCAAAGGATAAAGGATTCAACACATTCTCATGAATGTGGGATAAAGGTAAAACATGATTAGGAATGGATAAGGTTGCTTTATTAAAGGTAACCTTACTTTAGAAGGGTTAATACATGTTTAGCAAGTCATGGGAGTTGGGGGTATTTTAATTAATCAAAGGTGATTAATTAATAGGTAGGTGTAAGTTTATAGAAGCCAATTAGAGGAATATTAGTGTGATTTAGGCTATTATAAAGGGGATTAAATCAATTAAATATTGATTTATTGGTTAAATGGAAGGGAAAGCTAATTAATTAATAATAATTAATTAGTCTAGGTAGAAGGGTGATTTATTAACGGAAGGTCGTTAATTAGGGTATTTGTTGGATAGTGCAACTTAATTAATTAGCTTAGTGTAATTAATTAATGATGATATGAGGAAAATGAGTGCCTTTGACGATATGTCATTGATTTGCGAGAAAGGGGATAATTAGCACAATTTAAGTATTTAAATTGCTTGGGCGTAATTATAGGTGTCTCTGGAATGAACAAATTTTGTGTTATGTCAAATTCTAGCAAAAGATGCAACCTTACAAGTATATAAGTGGGATAAAAGGATTCATGCAAAGCATTGTGGGCATATAGCGCAACATCAAAGTTAGCAACAGGATACTCCCCATTTTAGTTGGCTTATGGCATTGATCTAATTCTTCCTATTGAGTTTGATATTTCCACTATATAGAGAGTTATGAAAAATGAAAGGATGGATGAAAATGATTCAGTAAAGGAAAGGTTGGTACATCTTCATTTCTAGAGGAAATGAGGAAATAGTGAAAAATACAAACTATAAGAGGAAAATGAAGCGAAGGAATACTTTGATCAAAAGATCCGTTTGTCTCCATTTCATGTGAATGAATTAGTTCTAGTATATGATTCCAAATACAAAAAAGAAGGTAGAGAAAATTTCTTCCCAAATGGATGGGCCCTACAAAATAGCAAATTTATGAATGAAAAGCAAGTACATATCGATTGGAGGAATTGGATGGCACTCCCATTACGAAATGGGTCAACCACGACAAGTTAAATATTTTCCAAGCACCGAATAGTCTACTCTAAGGACAGATTAGAAGCTAGGAAGGGGAAATGTCAACACTAAATTTTTCTTTGTAATTTCTATTTCATTAATGTATGTATTAGGAATATGATGTTGTTAAGTATAATTAGTAGTAGCGTCAGATAGAAGATAAAGGTGTTGTCGGACAACGCCACCAATAATGTATAGTACAGTAACAGTTAAAGTACAATAGGAATGTTGTGGTAAAAAGTAAATATTTGTCGTAAGTGGTTCGGTAATGTTAAAATGTCAAAGTTAGTGCAAGTAGAGAAGTAGGGTCTATATGATTAGGAATTAGAAATATTATATTAGTAATAAGGATAAGGAGTGAGGTCATAAATATTTTGTGTATTTTATTTGTAAAAAGTACGAAAATGTGGAACTCATGTGAAATGATAAGGTTTATCTTATCTTAAAAGATAAGCTTACATGTAAAGATAAGAGTTAAGGTATGGAATATGATTCATCAGAGTAGATTTATTATCCTATCTTAGAGATAAGGTGGATAAGCCTGAAAGTTCTATAAATAGAGAGGCCACCCCCCTCATTTAGCATAGAAGTAGTGAGAAATATTGTATGAGTGTGTGAATGAAGCCATCATTTAGAAAGTGTGTTAAAGAAGCCATTAAGAGGTATAATTGTAAAGTTTCTCCCATAGTTATTGTTGGAAGGCAAGTGGAGTTGGTAACACTTGAAGTACCTCATGGGTGAGATTGTAAACATTTCATGTTGATAATATAATTTACACTTATATTTTAGATTTTTCATCATTCGTTTGTATCATAGTCTATGGTATTCTTGTGTTATGTCTGTTGTTGTGTTTCTAGATTACATCCACCAAACTAAAAGATGTGCATTAGTTAATAATCATACCACGAGGAGTTCCGGTGGAGAATTATCATAGTGTTGGATTGGTGATGACAATACTTTCGGTATAATGGGCTATACTGATAGATAAGGGATTTCTTCTCGAGAATGGGTGATACCGGTGAAAAATGCCATCTTGTAAATATCAAAAGATAGGGTCATACCGGGGAGAGAATGGACTAACAACTTCACATGCCAAAAATGAGTCTCGGCATATCATATCCGAGCATATGTAAATGTTCTATGAAGAAAGGAATCTTACTTTCACGAGTGGGAATGCATAATGAGAGACCCAATTGTAGCCATATCATCGCGTGAATTTGTGTGACCTTGGTTTTTCTCAAATATGATCTGTGTAAAGTACTCCTTCAAGGTTTCGACCATCTTCTTATATGGAATGAGCTTCTCATATTTAACTTTATACTCATCATTAACTTGTTTAATGATAAGTTGAGAGTCTCCAATGACTCATAGTTGTCTAATATTCCAAGTAATAACTAGCTTGAGGCCAGTGATGAGTGCCTCATACTCTGTAATGTTATTAGTGCATGGAAATCCCAATTGGAATGCTCTTGGTATGACATCACCTGTGGGAGTGATAAGCACCACTCCTGCTCCGGATCCATGGAAGGTGAAAGATCCATCAAAATGGACTTGCCATTCTACAGACTCTTCAATATACATCATAGATGCATCTGGCAGATCTAGGCACAAAGGTTCCATTCCTGGGAGAGGGCTTCTGCTAATTGATCAGCCAATACATGTCCTTTTAAGGACTTTGATTCATGAACTCAATATCAAATTCACTTAAGAGAATGATCCAATTAGCCATTGACCTGTGAGGGTGGGTTTGGATAAAAGGTATTTGAGAGGGTCAACTTTGGATATGAGTTTGGTTTTATTGTTTAGGAGATAATGGCAAAGCTTTTGGAAGGTAAAGACAAACTGCCAAGCAGGCCTTTTCTATCTGGGGTAATTCAACTCATACGCAATCAAGGTGTGACTGAGATAGTAAAATGCTCTCTCTTTATGGTCTAAGTTCATATTGGGAAAGTAGTGCACCAATAAAAACTAGGTAGTAGCGGAAATGTACAAGAGGAGAGGTTCACCTGGGGTAGGCGGCATGAGTACAGGTGGGCTGACCAAGTACTATTTTAGTAGTGCAAAGGCCTTTTGGCAATCTGGTCCCCAATTGAATGCAACATCTTTCTTTAGTAAATGGGTAAATGGGTGGCACTTATCCACAAGTTGTGAAATAAAGTGATGGATTTCCTGAATTTTCCCTTGTAGACTCCTTAGTTGTTTGAGAGTGGTAGGTGGTGGCATTTTTTATGATAGTTATAACCTTTGCAGGGTCCACTTCAATCCCTCTTTGTGAAACAATGAACCCTAGGAGCTTTCTGATAAAACACCAAAGACACATTTCTTAGGGTTCAAGCGAACCTTATAGTCTCGTAGATGCTGAAAAATATGCCTCAACACTTCAGGTGCTCTCCCTACTCTTGGATTTTTCTAGGATGTCATCAACATAATCTTCCATGATGTCATTCATCATATCATGGAAGATAATAGTCATGGCCCATTGATAAGTAGCCCGACATTCTTGAGTCCGAAAGGCATGATTTGTAGCAAAATGTCCCCCAAGGGGTGATGAAGGTTGTTTTATGTTGATCTTCTTCTACGTAATCCGTATCTGGTTATAGCCTTGAAAACCCATCCATTAATGAAAACATCTCATAACCAGCGGTGGAATCAACTATCATGTCGATGTTAGGCAAAGGGAAGTCATCCTTAGGACATGCCTTATTGATGTCACGGAAATCAAGTACAAATTCTTATGCCGATTGGTTTCTTTTATACAAGGACTATGTTAGATATCCATTCTGAATAGTCGATGGGTTTAATGAAATCTGCAGTAGCTAACAATTTTTCCAATTCTTCTTTGACAAGGAGCGCCACCTTAGGGTGCATCTTTCTCAATTTTTTCTTGATGGGTTTGGCATCTGGGTGCAACTGAGGTTGTGCACAACTAACTCTGGGTCCAAACCTAGGCATATCTACGTATGTCCATGCAAATATATCTACATATTCCCTTAAGAGTTCTACAAAGACCTTTTGTTCTTGAGCTGAGAGTGAAGCTCCCAACTTTACCAGTCTTGGTTCTTCTTAAACCAATGTTGACATTAATTGTTTCTTCAACAAGCATCTTAGAAGCATCTTCCATCCGTGTAGGATTAGGGGAAGAGTAAGATCAACTTCATGTGGTAGCTCCTTATCATATTTAAATGGGTAAACCACTTCATCCACAGACTCTTCATTATGTTATCTATGAGTGCTTCAAAGAGTTTTTCACTGTGAGACTTTTGTTTATCTTTTTTGCAAGGTTTCTCTGAAGTGTTTTTACTCTTGTTTAACACCTTCTTATTCAAACGTCCACACATCTCTACCTCTTCTCCGAAGTATGCACAGGTGTCTAGGTGAATTGCAAATCCTTTCTTGTGGTCTCCAGCTGGAATAGAATCCCTGAGTCCCATGAACTCTGCAAATGCCTCACTATTTTCAAAAAAGTCTAGTGGCACGTGAAGTTGTTGATCCCAATCTATAAGTTTAGGATACACTAGGTTTATTTGATAATGGGTTAGGGGGTTGGATTTAGATAAGGTAAGGACAGTTGTATCTAGGAATAGGTTAGTGGAAGCAAGATCCTCGTAGAGGCTACATTGGGAATCTACATCGCTATCAGAATGAGATGAAACGTCCTCACGTTCAGAAGAGGTGGCATCAATCTCAGAGGGTAGAGTGTTATGAGGCCTTATCCCCAGGCCATGTTTATCAGACTTGAAACGGGGGATGGGAATAGGCTCTAGTTGGCCTTGTGCATTGATTCCACATCCAAATCCATTATAGCCCATGAAAAACATCATGCGGTGACCTTTGATGTACTGGGGTGCTTGATGGCATGAAGCCATGGTACCTTCTGGCACTCTGCTAGTAGGATCTTCTAACATTTCTCCTCAGATAGGAGACCGCTATGGAAAAAATTTTCCAATGGTTTAGGACACTTACTCTAAGTGCTCTTGAACTGAAAATAAGGCTTACCCCTTGTTCTGGGAGATACTGATAAATATGATATTAACAAAGCTTGTTCAAGAGTGAATGGCTCACTTGGGCCATATTTTTCGACGTTTCCTCCCATGAAGAGAATGGGTTGACTAACGAAGGAAAATCTTGATTATAAGGCGTGAGTGACTTTGAATCTACCCATTTCTTAATAGCTTCCATTTGTAGGGGACAACAACATCCACCAAAGGACACTCATAAGCCACACGGGAAAAACTGTGCAATGCCCTACAATGTGTGAATGGTTCGGGTCACCTAGAATGGTAACCACTTGTCCTTCATGACATAAGCTTGATACACTGATGGAAAGTTGATGGAATGACCTACATGGCATGAATCCATGGGCACCCCAAGAGCATGTTATATGGAAGGTCTAAGTCAAGGACATGAAATGTTCGTGTCATGACAAGTAGGGCCTACCTCCATGGGAACTACTATAGTACCCATTGATTCTCATTCTTCATTGTCATAAGCCATGATCATGATAGTCTTAGCTCCCAGATCTATTTTTAAATGGCCTAGCTACTTAACCAGCTTTAAAGTGCAAATGTTTAGACCAGATCCACCATCCACAAGTACCCTCTTGATTTTGCGATGGGTAACCACCACTTCTAGATATAAGGGTAAGTTATGTTCTAGGTTGTTACGCGGGATTGCGGTGTGATCAAAAGTAATATGATCATTGGAGTCTAGGTGCGCAATCATGGCTTGAAGGTTTGTGGGATCTACATCTGTAGAAACTCCTAAATTTTGCAATGTTTTATATAAGTATGTTCTTGTGGGTAGTAGATATTTTGAGGAGATCGAGAATAGATATCCTAGCAGGTGTTTTCTCTAACTGATCTATCAAATTATATTGACCTTCTGAGGGATAGGCATGGGATCTGGTATGATTAAATGAGCACGTCTTGTCCCTACTATGTAATTCTTTTCTAAGATCCTGATAGTGTTGACATGTTCATTAGATGAGTGAATACATCCTATGAGAGAATCAAAGGGACTATCATTAGTAGGGTAAACATAAGTGGTAGTTCTATAGTCATTGGAGGTTTCCCATGATCTGGCTTCCTTTTCTTTTTATCTGCATGATTAGGAAAAGGCTCTTTGTAGATACCCATTTTCTCATTTTGACTTTTTCTGATTGATTTAGGGGAGAATCTATGGTGATCTTACCCTCTTCAATGAGGTCTTGTATGTAATTGCGTAGTCTCAAACACCTATCTATCTTGTGTCCTTTAACATGGTGGAAGTCATAGTATTCATGGTCTTTGAACCAAACAGGTTTTGGAGCATCCTCTAGGTATGGTATTATCGTAGTTGGGTATTCCACCATTTTTGCATCATCTAATTGTTTTAGTATGGTAGATAAGGACTCATTAATGATGTAAACGTACATGTTTAGTAGGTGCTTTGGGATGAGGTCCTTGTGAAAGCTTTAAAAGTGGGCCTGTCTGTATGGCTTGGACTCTCTTGGAGTCTGTAATGCCATCGCTAATGACATGTTTGTTTTATTAAAGAATTTTGGTTTGTCTACGGATTTGGCTTCATGTTTGTCTTTAATGAAAGACTTAAGCATTCCCTTCGTGATGAGGGATTTCTCGATTTGACCACCTTTCTCTATGACCTCTTGAAGTTTGAGCCACAGTGCATCTATAAATGAAAGGCTATTTTTGGGTTTAAGTTAGGAACAAATATGCTCACTAGCTATTTTTCTATGGTAATGCACAAGGGAAATGACTTGCTAACCCTCGCCATTGTTGTAAAAATCCTGCAAAAAGGTCTCATTGGGTTTTTGTTTTGTATTGCATAGATCATTCATTGTGATGTCACTTTCCATGTTATAGGAGTAATGTCATACAAATTTTTCCGCTAATGTGGGCCACGTTGTAATGGAGCCCTTGGGTATGCTATAGAACCATTCCAATCCCATGGCCCTAGGCTGCGAGGAAAAGTCATATTAAGAAGTTATCATTGTATGTGACCTCTGACAAGCCATATAAAAGTATTTTATGTGATCACGAGGATCACTTTTACATTTATACTTATCAAACTTGGGAATGGTAAAGTGTTTTGGGAAGGGTTCCCGTAACATGTCCTTATCGAATGGGTAAGGGCATAGTTCTTCATATGAATATTTCCTATTCTGGCCTACGTTTCCCTCTTGTAACGTAGTAAGCATATCTTTCATTGATCGTAACTCTTTTTGAATGAGTTGTTCTTTAGTAGGTGACATTGGTCTTTGTACTTGAGTCACCTTAAAGGTAGTGTCAGTGTATGGATCAAAGTGAAACTCACTAGGTTTAGTTTTGTCTTTGTCTTTGTATATGTTTCTTCTTGAAGAGCCTAGGTTTGCTAGTTTCTGGCTCAATTTCAAGATCTATTTTTGAAGGATCTCTCTCAACAGAGGGTCCTCTTCTTCATCAAATTTGGGAGGAGGTAAAGCTTTATGCTCAATTTTCACTTTACGTGAAGCTTTGTAGTGAGGTCTTCGTGATGGGTCCCCTTCGATAGTGGCATGATGTTGCCCAAAAGTGGAAGTGTATCCCACATCAAAAGGGTTATCTATGTCTAAGAGGAACCTTGTTCTCCTGGTTTAGGGTTAATGACCTTAGTTTTCTGCTTCATGCTCTTGCGGAAGTTTAGCTCCTAATTCCAAGACTCTTGCGAGTACTTGATCTTTATTATAATATAGGAGTTCATCAAATCTACCTAGGTCTAATCTCTGTTGTTCTCTCGGAAGAGTCTGACTCTTCTCCACTATGGTCAATTAATAGCTCCACATCTTTGACTTGAGAAAAGAGAGGTGCTAAATTGTTTTGCGCTAAATGGGAAGGTCTCGAAAGGTTTTTCCTAAGTCATGCTTCGTTTGATTTAGTTGCCATCTTTGTGATTTTAGGCATTATTAGCTAACGTTCGTATGAAGCTAGCGTGACCCCTAAATGTGTGGTTTTGCAAGCCATTCAAGGTGATGTTTGAAATATGCCACAGTGTGTCCTAGATGCAATGTTATGCAATTGTTTTTATCAAAGAACACTCATATGCACACTTAAAATGTAATGATCACTCAATTTTGTTACTACCAAGCCTATACCTAAAATAGATAGTGACAATATCGTATCAATGCGTAGGTCAAGTTAGATTCCCTAACAAGACCTAAATATCAAAGCGGTATTGATGCAGTCTCCTGATGAGGTATACTTAAAACTAGTTTGAATGCCGATGAAAGCTAAGCCTTCTGAAAAATGGAAGTCGCGACTAGATATAGCGTAACAACATTATCATGATACATTAAGCAGAAAGCAAGGTGTTAGTATCATGAAACCTTATTTATTGATATATATAAGGTGATATCGACACTTTTAAAAGACTCAGATGATGTGAAATTGAAAACCAAGTGATAAGTATAACAAGAGTTTTTTAATTGTGTGAGCAGCGTAACCGCGTAATAAAGGGACTTATATCACGTTCTCAAAAAAATGAGAACACGACGTAAGTACCAAGGTTGTGTGACTAGAATGCGAGAAAAACTATCAACTCAAGAAGAGACAAAAGATGAACCGAACTCAGCAGTGAAGATGATCTTGAAATCAAGATCGAAGGACTTTATCAAAGATATGAAAAATGTACCTATGCACTTTAGACATTTAACAACCCAACCCACCTTAAACATGGATGGGCGTAAACGAACAAAAAAGTGGTGAGTACTATCTCTGATAAAAATGTGCAAGGTATGCACCTTTCTCACCCGAAAAATGGGTGGTGAGAATGCAAGGGTATAGATCAAAAAGATGAAAATAAACTAAGTGCCACTTGGGTAGAGTTTCACCTCATCGAAAATGAGAATAAAATTGAGCTAAAGTGGGACGTAGTTTAATTTCGTGATGAAAGACACTTAGATCAAACTTACGTGGATTCTTTTCCTTGTTTGAAAAACAAGGTTTAGATTCCAAATGAGTTGTCACTTCGTGATGGCTTGACACAACAATGGACTAGAAAAGTGGGCTCCAAGACAGAATGGCCTCCTTAATAAGTTCTCTCAACTAGGTGTTACAAAGTTGTCTTAAGTGAGCGTGATTTACCCAAAAAGTCACAATGACTAAATTGGGAGTATCTCGGCTTTACTTTACCCCCTTCAAGCATAGTGGGCAATAAATGTGTCCATGTGTACTCTCATTGGGGTCATCCATATGGACAACTAGTAACACTAACTCACAAGGAAAAACTAGTCAAGTGGGTAAGTAGAGTGCTTCTGTTTCATCCACGAGGTTACTCGGTGGATTACTTTAGGGTTCCTGGAACCACCCCCATTGTTGTAGCTTAAGGTGTTATGCCAAAGGGGTTATGTTTCATTGAGCGGATAGGGACGTACCCTTTTCCGAAACCTGCAATATAGTGTGATGAAAGTGGTGTGTTTTTATCTTTTTAATTTAAATGTGGTTTCAAGTAGCACACCATTTGGCAACCTGCATAAAAACATGTGTATTAGAAGTTTTGTGTTTTTTCGATGCCTTTCTTTAGCAAGCGTTAGGTCCTGTAGATAATGAGTTTAGTAGTTTTCCATTTACAAATTTAAGAAAGAGAATTTACACTTTGCTTTTGATTCCTAAGATCACCAAAAGGTGTGAAGGAAGAGCATACGCAATGTGAAAATTCCACTAAGACAAATCATATGGAAATCTATTTTACTTTTTTAGCATCATAGAACAAGTGTTTTTAAAGTATGACATAAAGTTTGTACAAGTGTTTTTGATCTCCAAGATCGCCAAAAAGGTGCGAGGAGAGAGCATACACACTTTACAAGCTTTATTCAAGCTAAGGAATGAAAACACTTAAGTTATGCAAGTTGAAATAACAAAAAAACCCTGCAACCACCTTGTTAGTCTTCAAAAAAACTCAGAAAAGTTTAGAAAAATGATTTCACATGATACTCTGTAGATTTTTTTTCAAATTTTAACATAGACAAAATGCGTTGTCCAGAATGACACCAAGTTACGCCCCTAGCCAATGGATACATGCCCTTACCAAAGTGTACATGTATGGGGCAAGAAAAATAACAGAGGGGTATGACACCTACGTGGGCTGGGCGAATGATAGGTATGCTAGGGTTTTGACATGTGGCGCGCCTTGTTCAAGCGTGTACGCTGCACGTAGGAAAAATTTAGAAACATAATATATCTGAAATTTGTGACAATTTAATGGAAACCGAATAGTTTTGGAGATGCCAATGGTTCAATGGAGACGCAGCTTGGGTAAAAAAATATGATAGATTTTTACAACATAAGATGATATACGCCAAGTGCTTCTAGAGAGACAGTGTTTGCTTGTAACCTCGTGATGACGCCCACCTCGCGATGGAGATGCGACCTTTCTAAATATGTTGTCAAATGTGTAGTATGCCCAGGACAGTGTGTGCCAACTCAACATGGTGCTGCTAGGGTTTCAATGGAGATGTGCCCCGTGAAGACACCTGCGCGTACCCCTGAAAAACCTAAAAACATGGAAATGGAATTTTTTGAAAGCCAACAGGTTTTTTGTCAGTTAAAGAAAAATATTTCTAACTTTAACCCACAAATTAACTATGCACCAAGCTCATTTAACCCTTTTAAGAATTGGAAACAAGAAAATAACAAGCTAATTTTTCTAAAAAGATGAAAATGGGTTAAAAAAGCTTGAAATAAGCCTCCATTAATGGAGGATGGACTTCATGTCCCACCGGGCATGCCAAATGTGTTCAATGAAAGGTTTTTGCAAAGCTATTGAAATGGGGTAAGAACACTCAAGAACCCCAAAGCTTTGTGCAAAAGCCCCTCAATGGACCATATGATAAGAAATGAGCAAGGAATCCTATTTGCATGTATTTAAACTTGAATAAACAAGAAATCTAGCAAATATCATTAACCTCTATTCTTGAAAGCTTAATAAAATGTGCCTAATAAGGACTTAAGCAATCAATTTTGCATTTTAGAGAATGGGAGCTCACCATTAATGGCTTCAAGGCCAATGGTTCTTCCCATTTACTCTATGCTTGTGTGTGTGACAATGATAAAGCAAATAGCTCAATGCATGGATGAAATAAAGACTCTAAACCCTAGCAATAATACTATAATTTGGTTTAGAGGGAGAAGTGTTCTTAGAAATGAGAGAGGGGGTAGTGGGCTATTTATAGTTTTCATTTGGGAAATGGGAGGCTTTTTGGTGCATGTGGGATCAAAAAGGAGTCCACAAGTGGTTTAGGAGAGGTTGACCATGGTTAGGACTAGTTAACCTAGGTTAGGCTAATTAATCCTATTTAGAGAGAAATTAGGGTTCTGGGAGGGTTCTGAAAGACCTAATCAATCCAATGAAGTGGATTGATATTCCAGGGAGCTAATAGAGGTGGTAAAGAAGAGGATATTAGCCAAGAAGAGGTTATTATAACCTATTTAATTGACTTATGAGAGGAAAAAGACCATAAAAGTGTCGAACAAGGGGAGTTAGATAGATCTAACTGATGAGGTGTTGCCAACTTGTAGGAAGAGGACTAGTTAGGGAAATATTAGGGATAATTCAAAAATGGAAAGGAAAAGGTAAAGGAAAACCTAATTCCTATCAAAAGTCCCAAAATCAAAATCAGTATCAAGGGGACAGACAACAGAAGAAGCAATGTCTAATTTGTAAAAGAGGACATGACCTAAAATATTGTTGGTACAATACTTATAAGAAAGGTTCATCAAGAAACTCTGGACCTCCACAACAATCTCACAAGGGAAATTCTAACTACAATCAAGGGCATAAAAAGGGGAACTAGAAAAGAAGACCCCATCAACAAGGAAATATTACTGAGTAAGAAGAACATTCAAATAATGAAGACTTCTTGTACCTTTGCCGATCAAGTGAACCATCCACGTCACCTAGTGATGTCGGTATGTTGATTAAGGAGCCACTAACACATGACCAACCAAAAAGATTGGTTTACTTCAATGAGGTACATTCCATCAAAAATCATGTTTCATTGGGAGATGATTCTTCATATACTGATTAAGGGGATTGGGAACATTTTTCTATCCCTTGGTTCACGCAACTGCAGACTATTATATGTCTTATACGTCCCTGGGTTGACAAAGAATCTTCTATCAGTCAGTCAAATCCTAGATCACAACTTAAAAATTGACTTTGATAGTCATTCCAGCAAGAAAACATGTTTGATTCAAGACAAATCATGAGGCTTGAAAATAGTTACAAAAGCCTCCAATGTGGGACGCATGTTCCAGCTTGATTTTGTCCATAGAGATGATCATAAACTTGTGGCTAAGAACTACTCAAAGACCACGGTTGTGGTATCGAGATATTTGGTCATGTTAGTTACAAGTATCTCAAGACACTCCGCCGGTGTAATATGGTACATGGGCTACCATCTCTTCATAAGGATACATACAAGTGTCCTCATTGCCTCACAGGAAAACAACACAGAGCCTCATTTCGAAAAGTACATATCGAGCTCATGGTAAGCTTGATCTGGTTCATACAAATCTTTGTGGTCTGATGCAACCAAGTCATTCTAGATTTTAGTACTTCATGCTATGTGTTGATGACTATTTTAAAAAATGTGGATTTTTTGTCTTCACAAGAAAAGTGAAGCTTTTGAAACCTTCAAGAAGTTCAAAGTAACTATGGAGAAGAAACCTGGTCATCACATCGAACTCTCTACTCAAATTGAGGGGGAATTCACTAGTAATGATTTCAAAGACTACCTACAAACTCATGGGATTCGATCAAAAAAATTCCTCCTCCACACACACCGCAAAGATAGAATGGTGTTGTTGAGAGAATAAATTGTACTATCATGGAAATTGTGCGATGCATGATCAATGATTATCGGACTTGCAAAGACATTCAGGCGAAGCAACAAAGACAACAATGTATTTGTCAAGCAGTACCCACAATTGCTCTTGATGGAGTAACGCCACAAGAAGGATGGTCAAAATGGAAACCATCTATTGCATACCTCGAGTATTCAAGTGCAAAGCAAGCATGCACATACCAAGCGAGGAATAGAAAGAAATAGGACATGAAGTCACGAAACTCATCTTCATTGGGTATAAGTGCAGAGACTCTTGGGCAGATTGATGGATCCAAAGACCAAAAAGTCTACATCAGCGAGAGATGTTGAGTTTTTTTAGAAGAAAAAAGAAGAGACTCTTCCTCCCTAGACTCACCAAATGTATATTTTTCACCAATTGTAAAAATTAAAGCGATGTTCCCTCAGATGATGAAAGTGGGGATGGGGATGATGGTGTTGATATGATAGAACCATGACACATGGGAACAATTCAACATATGCCCAAGTGGTGTAATAGCACATTACGAGATGCAAGAATGGATGCTCCACTAGATACATCCACCCCTGGACCATGAACTAACAAGTAAAGCAAGAGAAGAAGTTAACTTTGCTTTAATGAGTAGAGTATGAATCTAATGAGCCCTCTACAATCGGGAAGCCCTACAGTCAAAATCTTGGAAAGATGCCATGGATTCTAAATATCAATTAGTGATGAAAAATAACACTTGGTAGCTTGTCAATCTTCCACCAAGGAAGAAACCCATTGGATGTAGATGGATATTCAAAACAAAGTACAAAGCAGATGGGATAGTGGACAAGTATAAAGTGAGACCTAGTAGTAAAGGGGTATGTAAAAAAGAAGGCATTGACTATGATGAGACATTTTCTCCCATAGCTAAGATCAAAACGATCAGATGATCTTTGCTCTAGCTGCACATTTTGGTTGGAAAGTCCATCAGATGGACGTAAAAAGTGCCTTCCTAAATGAAGATTTACAAGAAGAAGTCTACATGACTCAACCTAAGGGATATGTTGTACCTAGTCAAGAAGCAAAGGTATGAAGACTCAAGAAATCTCTGGATGGCCTCAAACAAGCACCTTGGGCATGGTACATCAAGATTGATGAGCATCTCGTACAACATGGATTTGTTAGAAATCCATACGATCCCAATATCTACCTCAAACATCAAAGGGGGGATATTGTAATTGGCGTTGTCTATGTCAATGATCTATTCATCACTGACAATTCAGTGAGGATGATCGATGCAACTAAGAAAGATCTTAATCAATCGTTTGACGTGACCGATCTCGAGCTGATGCATTAATGTCTTGGATTGGAAGTATGGCAGAAAGAGAATCACATCTTTGTTTCTTAGATGAAATATACCAAGACAACGCTCAAAAGTTCAGGATGATGGATTTCACACCAATTACTACAAATATGGAGAGCAAATTATAGTTAGCTCGTTCGGATCCATCTCCTGAGGTAAGTGCCACTCTCTATCGACAGTTGGTTAGGAGTCTCATTTACCTGACCTACACTAGACTAGATATCATCTTTCTAGTAAGCTATCTATCCGAGGTTCACAAGAACCCAAAGTTTTTCATTGGAAGGCAACAAGGTGCATCTTGACATATCTCAAAGGATCAATGGATCTTGGTCTAGAATACAAGAAGAACGAAACTTCTTCTTGACTAGATATTCGGATTCGATCATGCCAGCAATACTGATGATGGAAAATCTACTTCAAGATTTGTATTCTTTATGGGATCTGGACCAATATCATGGGGAAGCAAGAAACAACAATTTTTTTCTCATTCTTCACACAGAATCCTGAGTATCGTTCTACATGAGAAGTTATGCGTGAAGTGATTTGGCTACATCTCATACTCGAAGGACTTGGAATACCACAGACAAACCTACCACCATGTATGTTGACAATGAAGGAATTCTCAAACTTATTCATAATCTATTGTTTCATGAAATAACAAAGCATATTGAAGTACGATGTTCATTTCATAGCAAACATGTTGAAACAATATATCCAACTTCAATTTTTTCCAATTTTGAACAACGAGTATATGTTTCATGAAGTCACTTGCACGTGACAAGTTTGAGTTGTTCGAAGAGAGAGTTCCTCTCCTCATCCCTTATGAAAATGCAAAATTAAGGGGGAATTAATAATTGTAACATGATTATATTTATACAATAAATCTATTTTTATTTTATCTTGCATCATGAGTTGTTGTATTGTTTTAACAATACTATTTATTTGTATTTAATATTTGTTATGCTTCGGATGTCTTTTTGGAAGCTTTTGTAAATTAGTTTGTTGTTGCACATTTGTCATGCGACATATTTCCTTGATATGTATTCAGTTGTCCACGATTCCTATAAAATTGTAGCACTCCAATGTATTTATGATTACATTGATTAATATAATATATAGGCTTTCATCCCTATTCTACAAATTCTCACCTTGGTTTTGATGTATAGATTGTTATCAACAATACCCTTATTAAAACCTTATTATTGTAGATACTTATCCAGTCTTAAATGCGAGATCGGGGGTATATTAAAGTCCATAAAGAGATTTATTTAAATTTTGCATACCACGATCCTTATCATATGATAAAATGAATCCTTTTGGTTGTTCAATATAAACTTATTCTTACAAATTCCCATTTAGAAATGTTGATTTAATGTCCATCTAATATACTTTAAAATTTTAAAACAGAAAATTCCAAAACAATTCAATGACTTCTAAACGTGTAAAGGAGAAAAACATTTCTTCAAAATAAATACCTTCAACTTTGCATACTCCTTACAAACTAACATTTCTTTATTTCTTACAACTTTTCCATCTTCATTCATCTTGTTCCTAAAAACCCACTTGGTGCCAATCACATTTTTATCTTTTGGTCTTGGGACAAGTTCCCACATTTCATTCTTCTCAATTTGGTCTATCTTCTTATTCCATTGCTCGAATCCAATGTCTTGTCTTCACTTTCTTTAGTAAAATTATTAGGTTCTATTTTGGATAGTAAAGACATATTTGTCATGTTGCGCATTCACCAATCTTCTTCTATCTCAATGTAAAATGTTTTTCACATATAATCTATTTTTCTGAATGGTTCTTTTGGAATGATCTGGATGGTGTTTTTATATCCTTTCTTTCTTCTTCCTTTTCATCTTCTTCTTCATCTTCACTTCTTGCTTCCTTTGAATAATCAATTTCTTGTGTCTTATTCTTTTTATACTTGATATCATCCACTTTCACATTTGCACTTTCAACAATCTTGTGTGTTCTCATATTGTAGCATCTATATGCCTTTACTTCTTGAAGAGTAACCAAGAAAAATACCTTCATCAGATCTAGAATCAAACTTACCAAGTCTTCATCATCTCTTTTGATATATAGCATGTTTTCTTCAAAACACTCTAAAATATTTAACTATTGTTGGTATTCCCTTCCATAATTCATAAGGTATCTTTTTTTGGTTTACTCTAATTTCCCTCCATTCAAAATGTAAACTACTATGTTGACCACTTCTCTCCAAAACATATCAAACAACTTAGAATCATTTAGCATTGTTCTTTCCATCTCTGGACTGTTCTATTCTTTCTCTCTATAATGCCATTTTGTTGAGGAGTCCTTGCAGTTGAGTAATGTCTCCTTATTCCATGATTCTCACAAAATTATTCAAACTCATTTGAAGTAAATTCTCCTCCATGGTAAAATCTTAGGAACTTGATTCTCTTACTAGTTTCATTTTCAACTAAGGATTTGAATGCCTTAAAATTCTCAAATGCTTTAGATTTTTCTTTTAGAAAAGTCACCCAAGTCATTCTAGAATAATCATCAATAAATAACATGAAATAATCTCTCACCTTGCATGCTTTGAGTCCTTTTAGGCCCACACAAATCAATATGAACAAGTTCTAATAACCTTGTAGTTGAGTACTCCTTTGTCTTGAATGTAACTCTTTTCTGCTTCCCATGTTGACATTGCTTGCAAAGTGTGTTTTTTGGTTTAGTGATCTTTTGGCATGTCTTTAACAAATTTCTTGGAACTGATTTTACTAAATTATCAAAATTAATATGACCCATTCTTCTATGCCATAACCATATCTCATTTTTTCCCCATGTAGCATTTTTCTCCTTTAATCTCACTAAGAATATAAAGATTATTAGTTTTCTATGCAAGCATCAACAACTACCTTTCCTAATTTTTCCTTTCTGATCTCACATCCTTTAACATGAAATGTGACAATATACCCTTGATCACTCATTTGGCTCACACTCAAAATATTATGCTTCAGTCCTTCAACATACAAGACATTTTCAGTTTTTGATTTACCATTGTTAAGGCTAACATTTTCTAGATATCCTTGTTTTAGCATTGTCTCCAAACTTCACAATGCCTCCATTCACTTCTTTCAAGGTAAAAACTTAATTTTATCTCCAGTCATGTGGCTTGAGAAACCACTATCAATATACCATTGATTTCCTTCATTTTGTGCATGAAACGTTATCGGAAATAAGCATTTTTTTTATTTTCGTGTTCATGGCTTTCTTCTTCCAAACTTTTGTTGGTTCATCCTTCTATTATATATCCAGCAGTTTCCTCATTCTTATTTTTCATGGGATATTTTCAAAAAACACTTCTACAAAAATGTGTTATATTCCCATAGTTGTGGCATTTATAACATTCAACATTAAAATCCATTAAAGGAGAAAATGATTTATAGTTTCTATTTGAGGACACATAAGAAACTTACTTGAATTTTCATTCTTCTTCCTACCAAAACTTCTTGTATGAGTTCTACAATCTACTTCTTTGTGATACAAACTGATTACATGAAAAAAATAACAATAAAAAGAGTTTTGAAACCTCATCATGTAATGTCGTCTTGGGGAAAGTGCTTTTGTGTTTTTCTGAGTTGTCTTTAGAAGGAATGCTGGGTATTTTCAAGAACATTAATCTCTTTTTTTTACTTTCTTTCATTTATTTCTATTAAGAGCATCTATATAAATTTTACGCTTGTCTATGTTTGTTCCTTTTGGTGGATATTTTGGAACCTTCTTTACGTATATCTATGATCTTTTTATAACCTAGACCATTATTGATAATAATGATCTTTGATTTTTAATAATATCATCTATCCAACATTCAATGCTCTTCTCAAACTTGAGACATTTGTTCAACTTAGTAGTTGTTTTCTCAAGCTCCTTTTCTTAAGGAAACAATTTCAAATTCAGCTTCTTATTTTTTTTGGTTTTAGATGGGTTCTCACATCCTCATTTATTTTCTTCATCTCTTCAAGTTTAACCTTTAAGACTAATGATTATCTTATTATATTCTTCAAGATTTTTTGTCGAATTTATATTTTGAGGCACCATATTCTTCTTCAAATTTCTAAACTTTGTTTTTGTTTTAAATTCTTCTTCTTTAGTATTTTGATCTCATCTAGGGAACAAATGAGATCTTATTCAAGATTTAATTCACCTTCAAATTTACTTAACATCTTTCTGAAACCATATCTTCTTCACATTATTTATCTCTATTTCCATGAAAAATGATTCTTCTTTATCATTAACATAGTTGCTTTCTTTATTTTCTTCAAATGAATTAATTTCCTCCTTGGTATAGAGGTTTTTCTTGTGCTTGTAGAAGTTATTTATTTTCTCAAATATTTTCTTTCTTATAGTTCTTCTTAGATTGATAATACTTGTTTCCTTTCTTCATGTTATGATATTCTTCATTATCATTATTCTCATTTTTTATATATGGACATTTAAACATAATGCCCTACTTTACCAAAAATTAAAACATTTGAAAGGTAACTTACCTTTTGTATTTTCAGATCCTCTTTTGACTTATTTGACAAAATGATCTTCTCCCTTCTTGAAGTCATTGCTAGAGCAGTCATGTGACTCAAGATTTTTTTTTCAACTTATTTGATGCTTTAAAGGTTTCCTCACGCTTAGATGATTTTTATCCTTTTAGTTCTCATCTCATATGATAGTGAGAATCCCATGTATCTCATCCATTGTTAGGGTGTTTAAATCCTTCATTTCTTCAATGGAAGACACTTTGGTGTCAAATCCAAAGGAAGAGATATTAACACTTTTACACAATATTATCATCTTTAATTTCTTCTCCAATCCCTCTAATAGTGTTGACAATTTCATCCACATGAAGAAGATAAGATGCAATGTTTTCATCCTTCATCTTCAAACCCTCAAATTGACTTCTATGCATTTAAAGTTTTTCTTTCTTTACTTTATCATCTCCTTCATAGACGTTCTTGAGTTTATCCCAAATTTCCTTGGCTGAAACACAATGCATCACCTTAACAAATTTTGATTTAGACAAACCACACAATATTTCATTCATAGCCTTTTGTATTTCTCTCACTTGCCTTCTTTCCATCTTGATCTATTGGAGGAGTTGTTGGAGCTACATAAATATTCACAATTGATAAAAAAGAATGTCAAACCAATCAAGATCCTTTAGATAGTGTTCCATACTTATACTCCAAAAAGAGTATTTAGTTGTGGATGAAGCTCTATTTGAGGAGAATCATTGGACCTTCTATGAACAATTCTTATGATATCTTCCTTTTAGATGTCTAAACCAGGTTTAAGGAATTTGGGATGATACCAAGAAGAGAAACACTATAATGAGATTGGCATTAGGATGAGGTGAAATGGATGCTCAATATGAGAAAATATTTAATTGGCTTTTCAAATTTAACAAGAGAACAAAATTCCAATTTTTCATAAAGACAAGATATATATGACAACCTTTTCGAGAGAAAACATTCAGAGAAAGGAATGCTTGAATATTATCAAAATCCAGTCATAAAATTAACTATTTTATAAATGTGTGTAGGCACAAACCTACTGAGACATATCCCGAATTCCATAAATCAAATCAGCCAATTTGAGGAACATTGGGTTTAACTCAGGTGAGACACGAATTAATCACCAATGTGGAAACATTAATTGATGCTAATTTTTTTAGTACCAAATCATTGGAGACACCAATCCCTAATGTCAGAACACTAACTCAACTAATTTTTCAAAACCAACTCTTTGAGACACTAATCCCCAATGCCAATCACCAACTTAGTTGATTTGTGAGCAAACTCACTGGTTGACATATCCCCAAAGAGGTGAGATTAAAGGATGAAGAATTCTTCAGCCTTGAGGAAGGTGTTTTTCCCTTGATAATCAGTTCTTCATTGAAGAAGAAAAAGAAAGAATTCTTTCTACTTCTAAAGGTACTTTTGAGATTTAATTTTTCTCCATGAGAATTGCCGCTCCAACAATTCCACTTCTACTTTCACTCCTATTCACATTCTATCATGCACTCCCACATATTCTACTCCTCTCTTCATAAACATTCTTGCTATATCTTCATTATGTGCTATCCTCGAAATCTACTTAATACTTAGCAATATGTCTTCATTATTCACTCATCTCTTCTCCTCTCAACACTTTGATATGTCTCTACTCAATCACTCACACAGATATTTCCAGATTTGAGTCTCTTTGTATCATTTTCATCTCTCAAAAATTGGCTTAATGAATAGATGTAGCTCATCCATGAATTTAATATAAATGAAAAATAGATTTGGCCATAGATGAATCAAAAAAATGAAAATAGAGGTAGATTGAATGCTAATGGAACCGAGAAAGGTCTTAAATTCTGAAGATGGACCAATTAAACTACGAGGGTATGGAGATAGAGTGGATCTTAATAGTCATCTTAATATTGCTAGCTATGGAGATGGAGGAGGAGAAAAAGGATGAAATAGGTAGAAGATCTAAAGAGGATGATAGGGGAAGAATGGCTATGATGAAACTCCAGATGAGTACGATTGTAAATGATCTCTATACCTATCATTTACCACGATCTTTTAGAGAAACATACAAGTGAGCTCTAGACCATTTACACTTCTAACTCTAAGACATAACATATTTTGAACTCTAGACTAAATCTACTACAAGATCTGAATAATAAATTTTTTAGGAGAGATCCAAAATTAACATTTTTCAAGCTCTAATCCCCTAGGTGATTTTAGGAGTTTTTAGGAATGAACCTTTGAAATTAGGAAGTAAGTGGGAAAAATTACACTTGCCTTCAACAAGAGAGAAATGAAAAACTAGGAGTTTCAAATAGTAGAGTTACAAATTTTGAGTGTCTACATTTCCCCTCATTTAAGTATGAAATGAAAATTACATGTTTAAATGAAAATATACCTAAGTGTGTAGACAGACTTTGGAGCTTCGATGTTGTTTTATAAGATTACCGATTCATGATGTCAAGCTTCTTGGCTAGTCACCATCAAAACGAGAATGTAGTCAATGTACTTTATAAAGAATCAAAATTTAATTCAAATGAAAATATGTAGAATTAGAGACTTATTCTCATGAAAAAATTCACTGAAGAGTCGGGGACAGAGAAGAAGACTCAATTGCGATGTCACGAGAGGAAGACTTGGTTACGAAGTAAATGTAAGAAGAAGAATAGCACATAGTTCAAGACTCGGTTTTCAAACCACCAAAGGAGGTCTCACCTATTATCAAACACTAATTCCTCTCCCATCAAGATATTCCTCTATTATATAGAATGGAATGGTTGATGCACTTGTTGTATATCCTAAGTCTGATGAAATATTCCTATGGAAGAAGAAAACAATAACACACGATACTCACCTTTACATTCGACAAAGTGGTGGCCCCTAACTTATATTCAATTACCTCATTGGCTAAGGGAAGGAAAATAAATATCGTGCACATGGCCTCATGGTTCTACAATGGAGAAATAGGTAATCAATATATTGAAGTAGCCAATGCAGGCGATCAAACTAGTGGACAAAATGACCTTTGGTTGATTATGAAATGAGCACAATTTAACTAGGGTTGGACACTCATGAAGGGGATTTGCATATGTATCAGCAATATTTTTCTCACTTGGTGGTAAGGAAAAATAATATAAGAAGAATATTGATGAGCTAAAATAACAAGTGTGAAATATTTCGTCCTATGTGCAACACTAGTGGATACGAATACCATGACAATTCCCATCGAATAAGTTAAACCCATCAACAGTTTCAATCAAGAATCTATCAAGAGGACACATGAGCTCATGATTCAGGGGCGAGATAATAATGAATGGATAAAAAAATCTTAAAAGGGAAAGTCGATGCTACTAAGAAGAAGTCGAATATTCTCTTACATGTGTGCGACTACAAATAGGATGTGGGTGCTTAGAGAATATTTGGAGAAAAGACATGGGATCCTGCGGGTTCGATGGTGAATGAAATGAGTAACACTCGCCCTCGAGAGTAAATTAACAAGAAGGTTTTGGAACTCCTGAATACTTTTCATGTGTGTAGGTAAGGGCCTTGGTAATCAGTTTGAAGCATTCCATCGTGTCATCACCGAGTTGGATGAAAAAGATGAATAAACATAATAGTTGCACAATAGTATCAATTTCCAAATTCAGAAATTTGGAGTACGTAATGGGAGAAGACCATGAAACTAACGATGAGTTGATTGGGCCATTCAAGGAATATATAAAGAAAAAGGAGGGAAATCATTATCATTCATTAAGGATACCCTTGAGTTCCTCTTGAAGATTTGGGATGCCATTGCACTCATTGCGAAGAAACATCCATCATGGTTCGGAAAATGTAAATATATCAATAGTGTGTCTAATGGGTGGACAAATACTCTAAGATGTGTTTGCATTCCTCACATGTTGGATAGTAAGTGGAACACCTGTAATTGACTCGTTTCAGAAAGGAATTTGGATAAATGGATATCTTCTCGGTAACACTGAAGATGGAGACTAGTCGAGGAGCTAGATCGAGTCAATGGATCAGCTCATTCTTGTGTGTAATTCTTCCTATTTCTTTTTCTTATTTCTCTCTCTCTCTCTCTCTCTCTCTCCCTCCTCCCTCTCCCAACATTCTCTTTCTTGATGTTCTAATTTCACATTGGGTTTTTACTTTTTGATATGTACGTAAGTGACTTTAGAAACATGATGTAACATTTAAGTCACCTTGTTTTTATAAAGGGACTCGAGGTTTGATAGGAATATGAACAACCTAAAGTAAAAATATGACATATAAAAAGTCAGGGAAGATGAAGAGTTGCTTCTCTTACTATAAACATGAACTCCTCATTTGAGGTCTTCCTAACTATTTTTTGTGAATTCATGAGAGATATCTTTGTGAAAAAAATCAAGAGAGATGAAAATTCATCTATTCCCCCATTCTAAATTTATCTCTATTCTCATACTTATGTAGAAATTTTGTTTGAGCATCAATACAAGAAGGAGTTTGTAGACATATTTTGGTAGAGGATTTATTGATACCTTGTGTTCATAAATTTTGATCGGTCTTGTTGCTATTTTCAGATTTGTTTCTTCTTAATTTTAGTGCATGTTATGAAAATTCTATCTTATGTATGCAAGACTCTGATTTTCTAGTTACAACATTAGTCCTCTTGTCTAACATTCTCACTCCCTTTCCTGCTCTCCTAGTAAATTCATCTCTTGTAGGTATCCATAAGCTTTTTCCGGAGAATTCGGTGGAGTGCCTTGTTGAATACCCAAGCTGCAAGGCCAACCTAGATCAAATTTACCTTACTCATGCATGCATATACAAAAGGTGGACCGTTTAAGTAGAGGGACTTAGGTTCCCACAACATTGGAAAAAAACCCAAAAAATTGTCCCATTTCTCACCAACAACTAGAAAATAATAGAGAAGGGGGTGAAATTATGAAAAAGGGAGAGAGATATTCAAAATTAAGGGAGTGGAAAAAGGGTGAAGGAGATGAAGGGAGATAAATGATGGAAAAGCGAAGGATATGATAGAATTGAAAGAAATAAACTATAAAAATAGGAGGTGAAGAAGACAAGGGTATGTAATAGAGTAGACTTGAGACGAAGGAGAAGAAAAAAATAGGTGGAAGAGAATAATAGAGAAGGATGATAGGAGAAGGGAATGAGGAAAGATGAACAATTAGGAGAAGATGAGATGAGAGGAGGGGTTAAAATTAGGAAAAGGGAGAAGGATGGAACAATGAAAGAGAAAGAGACGATGAAGAATTTAAATAAAACAAAAGAGGTGATAGAATAGAGAAAAGAAATAAAATTTGAGTACTGAGGATGATGTGGATAATATCGAGAGAAAGAAGAGAAACTAGTACATAATGTACCGAAAAGGTAGGGGTTTGTTGGTGAGAAGAATTTATCAGGGTGACAAACTAAAGTGTCTCCACCAACGTTCATGGGGCTACGCCCCTTTACATTGAATGGTAAAACTCCCATTATTGAATGTAATAAATCCTAATCCTAATCCTATATAAATGTTGTGGGTGGAAAAATTAGTCGGGGATCACACATGGACACTCCATTGAACGTGGTAAAGTCTTATACATGGGTACATGGGAGAAAATTACAAAATTGAGGAGAAAGGAGGGAATTAGTCAAGGAATATTACTAACGTGAGTATATTGTAGAGTTTCACACCTAGTAAATGGGTATTTCAACATCAAATATATAAGAAAGAAATGGATTAAGTAGTTAGTGAGACAAAAAAACCCACATAAACACAAAGTTTTACGAGTGCTCATTCATCAAAGATTCAAATATATCTTTGATCTCCATGCTTACAAATTGCATACAAGAGGAAATAAAAGAAAATAAATAAAGGAAAGTAGAAGAAGTGTATCCTTTATTCCATGTGAAGTGATTAATACAAATATTTAATCCATCTACCCATGATTCACAGTGATCTTTTCTGTAGTATAAGTTCTTTAAAAAATTTGGAATCCCTTGGAATGGGGAAGTCATGTCAATTTATACAATTTGAATTGACCTTTCCCCTCCCTCACATGACTAGTCATTTCTATATTCCTCTTATGACCTTTCATTTTCCATTAATTAAGTATTTCTCTTATAATTTTGAGAAAATACTTTTTACAAATTTAGAATAGGTCACTTAAGTGAATAGGATGAAATACAATGATGAAGCATAAGGAAGAATTAGAATGGAGAGAGAAATAAGAGAGGGAAAGAGAGGAAGAGGGAAGGGATGGAAGGAAAAAAATCCTCACAATGAACTACTTTCCATGATGGATGTCTTGTTGTGTAATGCGAGACAATCATTCCAAACAACAAAAAACCACAATCTCTTCATGATTAATCATATCTAAGAAACTAGACCAGCCTGTGCACTTGAAATTCATGTTTCATTGACACTTACTATATTTGGAAAGGAAAAATTATGATTTTTAACAAGTGCGAGTTTTCCTCTGGACCCCAAATGGTAATATTGACTGAGCGATTATCCCTACATGTCCCATTGTGCTAAATTTCCCTTTGAGAACAACTTTTTATTTTTAACAAGCAACCATAGAGTGACTTACTATTTTTGGTAAGCTTACAAGTTAGAATTTCCTCAACATCATATGGTTGGATTCCTCTCACTTCTTGGATTCCTATCATGTTTTGGCCCCAGTTGGCTATTTATAGCGAGGAGCATGGAACCACTTACTATTTTTAGTAAGTGTCGAATGCGGGTTGAGATGACCTTTTTGATGAATTTTCTGTGATACTCCTCTGTGTTCACCACCTTCTTTGCAGACTCTTAAAATGGTAGCTTACCTAAAGTAATAGTCCCCTATGTAGGAAGGCCTCTAGTATTTTTAGTAAGTGCACTTGCATGTGTCGTTATAACAACAAAATAGGTCTTGAAATTATGGGTTTTATTAGGGTTTTACACGCTTTGAATTTTGAGTAATTCCTTCTTTTAGACAAGTTGGAAAATGATATTTTCATTGGTGGGGAAGAATACTCATTAAAAAACACACCCCTCCATATCCCTAAAAAATAGGGACTTATAGCACGAAAACTAGTTTACGTGAAACTAGATTTTTAACGATCATTCCCTCGATTTTCAGCGATTTCACCCTGTTGGAACCTTGAGATATGAAGAAGTAGCTTTTACTTTTTCACTAATGTTATTCATGTGAAATGGAAGAACACTGAAAAAAATCCTTCCATATCCCTAAAAATACAAACTTCATGAGTACAAAAACTAGTTCACCGAAACTATATTTTCAAGGATTGTTTCCGCCGATTTTCACACGATTATGCCCACTGGAACCTTGAGAAATGAAGAGATGGCTCACTAGTTTTTCACTTCTATGTCATGGCAGCCATTAATGGAACTTAAAAATTTTCAAGTCTCCTTTTCCACCTCAGATTGTGATGAAACAAATTCCATCGGGATTGGTTTTCTTTGGATTTTGTGTGCCTGAATTTTAGCTTCACTGAAACTTTGACTTGATGGGAAATTGAAGGAGAAGAAGTTAAGGAACACAAAATGAGTTTTTATTATAGTTAATAATCTAGGGAATAATTTTATATTTCATTTTTTCATCTTAATGACCTCTAAAAATAAGGAATGCTGTAAAAAACCTCATTTCGATCCATGTTCTGGATTGTGAGATATGAGCATTTCACCATTTTGGTTCATGAAGGTTTGGACCTTTGAGCGGTCATTGTGGAAGCTGAAAAATATATATTTTTTATGTTATTGCAGTACTTGACTTGTATAAATAATGGAGGGAAGAAGAAATGATGAGAAACAATGGAGGTTTGCAAGTTCTCTGCTGACTTTCTTACAGTAGATGAGTTTGCGGACAATAATGGAGAAGCTTGATTGAAGCGACAAAGAGAGTTAGATTTTTTTATATTTTGAAGTTGGGTTTGGGATAAGTTTTGTGTCCTTGATGTACCTTTAGCTAAAGTGATTAAATTTTCATCATTTTCACATCACTCACAGGTTGACACTTAGCGGGCATCGAGACGGTTGTGCATTTAGCTCAGTAGATCTACAGAGCTTGAAACTTGCGTTGTGAAAGTCACATTGATGACTAAGGACCACGAGATTTTGGGATAATTTTCATTTCCCTCATGTCACTTTTCCAAATAGATAAAATGTTCATCATTTTCACATCGATGCCGAGTTATGCTACTTTTCACGATCTAAGCAGTGAGAAGATAGGCTCAGAAAAACACCTTAGGGTTGGCTAGCGTCTAGAGGGTTCCATGGGTGACCGAGAGGGAAAAATGGGTTAGAAAATTTTTATTGTCCTCTATGTCCCTTTTCTTAAGGGATGAAAGGGAAATCAAAATGTTCGAATCCTAGAGCTAACATGTGTCCTCTTCGAAAATTGACTAACTATTGGAAGAAGTTTACCTTGAGGACTGACTTGAAGCGATGATAACTTGAGCTCGAATGGAAATGTTTGGAAAAATTTATATGAATTTGATTGAAAATTTCCTTATGGAAATCCAATGGTAGGAGTCTCGAAATATTTATTATCAATTTAATTCTTGAAAAATCTAAAAACAAAATTTGGCTCCCTAAGTAAGCATGGGAAAATCCAGATATAAACCTATTGACAAAGTTTTGTGAAAAATATTATTTCACCATATTATATATATGAATTAATTTTTTTTATGATGTATTTTTATCTCCTAACTCCTTTAGAGCTCCTGTAATCACTTCCCAAAGCTCAATATTTTTAGCCATATGTGCACAGGCTTGAGAACCTGTTTTTAGATGAATCTACCCCCTGACTCCTCACGAATCTTTCTGAATCTTCAAAATCAATTCCTTGATGTTCTTAGACCTTAAATTCATCTCCATGTTGGATTTTACTAGCCTTTTTCTAGTATAGGGGGTTGCGATCTAGGAAGGCTAGCGCTAGCCCTTTCCAACACTACCCAAAATTGGCATTCTTTAAGAACTCCCAAAATCACTAGGGAATGAGTTAGCATCCTTTAGGGGGTCAGCTGAATTATTAGGTAAGGATGGTGTTAAGAATGGTGAACTAGGGTGTATGCTGGAAAGGTAAAATTTGAAAAATTTGACACAGGGTTATTATTGTCATGCTTGAAAGGTGGAAATTTTCTATGTTGAAAATTTGCATGACAATAGTCTTTAGAAAGGAAGGGGAGAGGTAGGAGGAAGGTAAAAATTATGAGGAAGAAGAGATGATAGAAACGATACATGGAGAATATTGAAGGAACCTAGTTCTTATGAGGAAGACCAAGGTAAAGAATATAAAACAAACCGCATAGAATAAAAGGTGGACTCTTAAGTAAGATTGCCGTGCGATGGGGATGGTTAAGCAGGATCTGGCCCAGAAAAGAAAAGAAGAATTACGGGAAGAGGTAAGTGATTGAAAGAGATAGTGGGAAGATGGTATGATGAGATGGAGTGAAGGGAAACCTCAAGTGAATTTCCCATACTACTGGAAGTGTGTAAGTAAAATTACCATAAGAAGAAGATAGATATCTTGGGAGAAGCGAGAAAGAGTGAATGGTGTAGGCATCGGTGGAAAATAAGGTAAGAGGAGGTGATAAAAAGGAATTAAGGAAAGAAAGCTTAAGTGAGATATGAATGGATGGAGGAACATATGTGGTTTAGAATGCTAGAGTGTGAGGAGAATCCTTGGTGGGATGCCCACGTGTTGAGAGTGATGAGGCAAGAATGATAAGTAGAAGAGGTGAGAAAGCGATGTGTGTGGTGGTGATTGTTGTTTGATGAAAAATGATATGGTGGAGAAATTTATACAACAGGAAGATCTTAGGAAGATGGTATACCTTAACCAAGAGTCCCACATGGAAGGGGTGATTAAGAAAGATTTTCAAGCTAAAAGTGGAAGAGTGAAAGGGGACATGAATGGTGATAAGGGTTATGCCATGGGGATAAGTGGAAGATGAGTAAGAAGTGAGGAGTGAGGATGAATGGATCAAATATAGAGTGACCATGGTGGGGATGAGGATTTGATGGATGAAAATTCTACTTGAGAAAGATCCTCCAGTAGGATTCACAAACTACAACGGTGATAAAGTAGAATTCCCAAACTAGAAAATGTATTAGTATGGGTGAATGGATGGATTACAAAGTAATATTTTGATCATGCTTGGGAAGATACTCATGTGGAAAAAACATCTTAATTTTAATATAGCACATAACAAAGATGCATCGCTTTGATATATAAAGAAGCGGGATGACTAGAAGTGTAATATGCATGGTAGCATAGAAAGGGGGCATCAAAAGGTATGATTCACACTGTCTGATATGCAAGTGTAAAGAGCATATAAAAGGTCATAAAGAAGGTATGATGCCCCAGTATGATATGAAATCATATAACATAAGTATATTAGAGAGAACATGATAGATAAAATCAAGATTCCCCACTTGTTGGTGATAAAAAAATTTGTTGGTGGATAAACTTGTGGATTTATTACCAATGCTCAGAATCTAAGTCCCTCACTTAATCGGTGTAGCTTTCATATGTTCATGCATAAGTAAAAGTTAATTTCTAATTGCCCTTGTGGTGGGGATCAGCAAAGGGCACTCCAGCTAACCTTTCTGTGGCAAAGCTAGTGATATCTTCCCAGGGAATACTTTATCACGAAGAGAGGGAAATGTGAGTGAAAATGGTATGAGAACTAATGCTGCCATTTAGAAAATCATATTCCTGCACACACTAGTTAGAAAATTCAACACATGCGTTCATGAGAAGAAATAACTCTCTGAAGTAAAAAAAAGACCAAATGAATTTATTCATCAAAAATTATCAAGAAACCCCTTAGTGAAGAAATCTATAAAGTCCTTATTGTAGTATTGATTGCTCAAGAAAAAGTTGTACATAGTGTAGAATGGAAGAAATTTGATAGTGGAGGAAAGTAGAAGAAAATGACTATCTCCTTTGATTTCTCTAAGTGCAATCACGATCTTGAGTTTACTGAGATCAATTTCCAAGCCTTTAAAATGGGAATGGAGTTACTGATTTATATAATGAGAGGTGACTTATAGTCTACCCTTTGATGGCATTTCATATGTCCTTGTGTAACTTAAATTTTTGACTTCCTAGGAGAATATTAAAGTCCCTTTTTATAACATAAAGGTGACTTATTACATTAGGAACATTAGGACATATGAAAAAGGGAAACCATAACGTGAAATTAGAATAATGGAAAGTGAGAGAAATTTGGGAGAAGAGGAGAGACAAAGAGAGAGAGAAGAAGAAGAGGAGATGCCATTCCCAGGTAAAGTCTATTGGTCCTCATTGATGGAAAGATCCAAATGTAGTGAAACATATGAATATTTGAAGTCTTGCACCTGCTATCAAACTCAGTAAAATTAGCTCATGAACGCTCACCAAGTTGAGTGAAGCTGTTTCCGATTGACGACCATGTAAATCCTAGCCTCATGCCATATGATATACCTGTGACTGAACTATGTAGTGAGTGTCAAAAAAACATTTTCCAGTTCCCTAAGATATCACCCCTCTAGTCTCATTGTGCCCGAACTTTCCTTTGAGAACTGACCTACTATTAATATTAAGTGTCCAGGATGGAAGGCTTATTATTTTTAGTGAGAGTGTGATTTTGCCTCTTCTCGACCATCGTGATGTGATGAACTCCCTCATTGATCTTACGCACACTACCTTTTCTTTGGCCACTTCTTGGGGTGACTTGCTATTTTTAGTAAGCACCTATATAGAGGACTTAATATTTTTAGTAAGTGATAATTTTCACTATTTTCTTCTCTGGATAATTATTACTCATCTTCTTGGAGGTCTTGATCATGCATACTTCCTTTTACATAGCCACTTTTGATGAAGACTTACCAAAAATAGCGAAGCATGAGTAGGAAAGCTTACTATTTTTAGAAAGTGGATTCCGGTGCTCGGTTTTTGCGATGGAGTCTATTTTCTAGAATTTTCTTGCCATCACGGCCACATCCTCCGAATTTCACATACTTTTTCCAGGTCGAATGTCGGGAAATAAAATTTAAATTTTCACACAGCGGTGGTTTCAAGCACGCGGAGCTACCATGGCAGCTAGTAATGAAGCTTGAAATTTGTAGGTCTATTTTTGTCTCCATTTTTGAAAAAAAATTCCATTATGATAGGTTTTTAATTTGGAGCTACCGTGTGTAATTTTTAGCTCATTTAAGCATTGGCGAGAATGATGGGAAATCGAATGTGATGCAGTGCATGAAGTGAGGATTTTGTTGAAAAAAAAATTTAGAGAACCATTTTACCTCCCATTTTTGCATTGTGATCACTCATATTGAAAAATGCTTGGAAGTCTACAAAATCACGGACCTCGATCTAAATTTTATCTTGAGATACAGAAGATTTCTAGATCGGAGTGATTTAAATAGTTATCTGGTAAAAACCTTCATTTCTTACCATTATTAATTTCTTCAGCAATTTTTTCACTGATATTGTTGTGTTTTTCGGGGGTTGGAGAGGTTTTTGACCATGATAGAGCTGATTCAAATCATTAATGATGGACGGGTGTATGCAGAGCAAGCAGAAACGAGAGTCATGGCACGGTGAGAAGCAATGAAGGAGAAATGAGGGGGAAGAAATGGATAATTTCCCTAACCTCGGGAAATGAGGGACATAAAATTCCATGGTTAGTAAGAGGATGACATGTGTCCTTTATTAATGAGGATTTTCTTGAAAAAACACTAGAAGCCTTTGGAAATTTGAAATCTGAGTCACGTGGATGACCTAAACGACTCCCCCATATGGGTTGAGAAAAATTTTCCATGTCTTATATCCTAACCTCGGGGACGTGATGGACATAAAATTCCATAGATTTCTTGGAGCTAACACGTTTCTTTGATCGTGATGTGAGGAATTTGAGCTCAAAAAAATGCACTTGGGGCTGAGCAGCATCCAGTATGAAGGTCACATGGGGGTCCGCGAGGAGGTCACGTGGGGGATGAGATCATTTTCCAAGAGTTGATTTACCTAAGTTGAGGGACATAACGGGGACATAAAATCTGTCGAGGCTTCTAGAGATGACATGTGTCCTCTCGAGAATTTAGCTAAGTCCGGGAACACGTTCACTAAAGAGAGGCGACTTGTGATGATGATATCTTGAGCTCCCAGGTGGGTTTGTTTTGGAAAATGATTATATTATTATAAATAGAAATGGCATTTTGAATCTAATGGTGGGGATATTGTGTCTTGATTCATCCATTTTATCCCTAAAAAAATGAATTTTTGATTTAGTACTCCACCTATACCTATGAAAAAGCGCCTATAGATCGATGCTGTGCAAAGTGTTGTGAAAAATATGATATCACCATCATGTAGGGATTCAAATACTCTTTCGAGAGATGTTTTATTTACTCCCTAACTCCATCTGGAGCTCCTGCTTAACCATCTTCTAAAGCTCAACTGACTATTTTTAGGCTTATGTATTTGCCTAGGCTTGTGAACCCTATTTTTTATTCAGACTACTCCAAGTCTTTCAAAAATTCCCCAAACCTTCCCGAAAATAATTTCCATGATGTTTTAAGGTCTTGATACACCTTGATGTTTAATTTTTCCCTTTCATTACTGCTCAAAGAGAAGTGTTGATCCAATCACAGGAAGGTTAGTACTAACCCCTTCCCTTAACTTCATCATAGCTTGCCGAAATGAACTCCTAAAATCACCTAGGGGAATGAATGGAATTTCCTTAATAACTAAGGGGATGAGATAAAATTAATTGGGAGGTCAACTTGGTATTTGGATAGAATTGGGGTGTCTTGGAATGATGAGACTTGAAAAACATAATAGTAGAAGTACAGATTGTCATGTTCGGGAATGATCGATTACCACATGTGGCACATTGCATGAAAATAATTTGGCTCTAGCTTGGGGACATGGCATGGAATGAGTGTAGTAAAGACATGACATGGGAATCTAAGAATATCAATTTTAGACCATATACTTTTTTGAAGGCTAATACCTTATCCAATGGGCCTTACCACGAGTCATGTATAATTCTGACGAGTGAGAGAGAGAGAGAGAGAGAGAGAGAGAGAGAAGAAGGAAAAAACACACACACACTTAAAATGAAGGAAAGGAAACACATGACACACAAAAGAAAGGGAAACACGTCAGCAGAAGGAAACAAACCTAGGAAATCACCTATGGTATAAGGTGGGGAGCTGACCCACTTTCACTAAAGCACTTAGCAA